>VXCM01002322.1:0-30505 GCA_014773175.1 Lucifuga dentata
CCACCCTGACACTTTTAAAGGGACGTCCTTCACTGCTGAGGCTCCAGGAATCCGTCATATCCATATTATCTTTAAAAAAAAACAAAAAACAAAAAACAAAAACTCTTATAGAGGTTTAGTTACCTGAAGTGAATTCATGGGATAATTTGGCTGATCACTTTCTCAAACCAAAACAGTGAAAAAACAAAACTAAAAAAAAAAAAAAAAAANAAAAAAAAAAAAAAAAAAAGTCTATTTTTTTTCTGAAATGTCATGGGATTTGCTTTAGGAAAACCATTAAATCGTGGAGTTCAAAGGCCGAGGCCATTGCTCTTTGACTGGCAAGATATGTTATTCTAAGGCCAAATGGGTGTCAGGGGTACACAGGAGAATTAACATAGTTGGGTGAGACTGCTTGCACGAAAACACACACACACACACACACTATCACCTCATTGGTGTCTACACACATAAACGCAAAACTCAGACGTATTCCCAAACATATTATCACAAAGTAAGCATAGACACACAGAGCAACACACACACACACACACACACACACGGGATNATTATCACAAAGTAAGCATAGACACACAGAGCAACACACACACACACACACACACACACGGGATGGCCTCTTCACACACAGCTCTTTAATCTTGAATTAAGCTCAAACATTCATTCTCTCCACCTCTTTCAACGCTTCACGCTTTTGCTTTGCAGAAACCAGAGGAAACCTCCCACAACTCGCTCCGGTGCCTTCTCCAGCAGATTCCCAGCGACAGAACTTAACATGCAAATAATCAGTTTTCAGAAAGCGCACTTCTTTTTCCTCTTACCTCCAGGAAAAGCATGTCGCTTTCTTGCCACCTCAGTTGCTTCTACACCCACTCGAGCTCTGGCTGCATGTCCACAATATCAGTCCCAACTGATCCACGCTGTAATCAGATCCAGACGCCGCTCAGGAAGTGTTCGCCCACAGCTTGGCCTTTGAAAGCCGACGTCAGCTGTGAGGGGAGGAAAGACTCTCACTCCTCAGCCGGGGAGCTCCTCGTTTGCTCCATTGCGGTCCAAAGAGTGAAGCAGGGAGGTGATGTCTCTATCTAAAGTGCCTTCAGTCCCATTGAGTGTGTGTGTGTGTGTGTGTGTGTGTGTGTGAGACCCCACCCCCAACACACACACACACACACACACACACTTACACACCCAACTTGGACTCCTGAAAGCCAGATGACGTCTACTCTTCTCTCTGCCTCTTTGTCTCTGTTTTGTAATGCGGTAAACCAAGTCAAACTTTAGTCATTTGTCTTGGATATATAAATATTTTAAAGGCAGTTAATGGTTTTTCCTTTCCAAAAAAATCACGTGTGTACACTTCCACAAACTCTTCATGCCTTGTGGGATTTTTTTTTTTTTTTTTNTTTTTTTTTTTTTTAGTTAAATATTGACTGTGCTTCCTCAGAGTCGCTCTAATCCATCTCAGGAAGTTCTCACGAAGGGGATCTGTCTGCAAACCCCGTCACTGATACCACCGCCCCCTTTCCTATTTTGAAGATCTGAATGAGTGAGAGGAGAGGGGTCCCCCATCCTCATCTCTCACTTCAGCCAACCACAATGATATTATTGTCAAAGAGCATTCAGAAAACTCCCCACAATCAGTCACAAGCAGAAGTTTCAAAATGAGATATCCACCTGTTTTTTTGTTTTTCTTTTGGTTTTGTTTCATCCAAATCAAATTATTCTATGCCATAAAAAGCCGAACAGCAGTGAACATGATACTATGAGTACTAAAACAGGCAACAAAAGTAGTTAGCCAGTAGTTCTGCATTGCTTTCTGCCTCGAAAAAATTGAATTCACTGCCACTACAGTTATAAATACAATGCAGGTTCGCGATTGTCCAAAAGTCAGTTTACAAGGCCAGTGCAAAAAAAAAAAAAAAAAAAAGCAACATGCAACAAGACAAGCCAGGGAAGGCTAGATGTGATTTATTTGGACAAGGTCTGCACCATCCGTCATTGTGAAAGGCTGAAAAGCAGGAATGGCTTCATCTAAAGGAGTCCTGGTGACAAATGAGTTTATGTGATTGTGATCTGGCAGACAAAGGCGCCCTCTCCCCTGACAACCCCGCAAAGTGACTCGCGGAGTTGGCAACAGAGATGTTTGTCATGTGCCAACCTGCCTGTTACACATGAGAAACGGCCATGACTTCAGTTAGCTACAGGTCAGAAGCGACTTCAGTTAGCTACATGTCATAAATGACTTCAGTTAGCTACAAGTCAGAAACTACTTCAGTTAGCTACACAAGCCAGAAATTAGTTCAGTTAGCTAAGACAAGCCAAAAATGAATTCAGGTTAGCTACGACAAGTCAGAAACGACTTCAGTTAGCTATGACAAGTCATATATGACTTCGGTTAGCTACAAGTCAGAAACGACTTCAGTTAGCAACAAGAAGTCATAAATGACTTCAGTTAGCTACGACAAGTCAGTAACTAGAAGTCATAAATGACTTCAGTTAGCTACGACAAGTCAGAAACGACTTCAGTTAGCTACGAGAAGTCATAAATGACTTCAGTTAGCTACAACTCACAAACGACTTCAGTTAGCATGATAAGTCATAAATTACTTCAGTTAGCTATGACAGTGGATTTACAGTGTGCACTGAAACGAGATCGCCTTATCTGCTTCGCCAACGTAGCCTTCTTTCCTGGCACACCAAGGCATATTTAAATATATGAGAAATAGAAGGAAAGAGAGAGCTTGGCAACCTTGTCTCAGAGGGCAAACTTTTCAGAAGAGCTCTCAAGTTTTCCAGGGGTCTTGGCATCGCTTTGCAAAAGCCACTTTGTGCGTAACCCCTGGATCCACGTGCACTGAGTTTCCTACTGGAGATATTTATCTGGATATGCATTCCTTGAGCTCTGGAAATGTTATTTCAGGTAAAAGGGCAAAGAGGACAACTTTAAAGGAGAAAAACATCCATTTTTTTGTGACAGACAAGTATTTAATTCACATAACCAAAAAAACACAATGAGTGGGTGAGGAATGCTTTTTTTTGTGAATAGAAGACAGGTCCAGGGATGAGTGGCTTTCTCTCAGACAATAGCCAGATATCAGCCTTTCATTAGTGGGCCTGGGCTTGTGGCCAGGGACCCGGGGTTCTTTCGAGAGGACAAAGAGGACAGTTGACCTTGCCGTCTCCTCTGTTTCCTCCCAAAACAGAAAAGAGACTGGGCAAAAAACGTTTATAACATTCTGTAATCATGTCAAAGCTGACTTTTGACTTGCACTAGCATTTTGGATTGATTTAGTTCGTGCATTGACTTCTAAAATGTATAATTATGCCTAAACTGCAGATTTTGTTTAATCAGAGAGAGACCAGGTTGCCTTCTAGGTATCATGCAGTAATGCGAGAAACATTTTATTTCCTGCAGTTTCCTCCCTCTCTTCCCCTTATAAACTGGCTTTAATGGCTCTTAGTCATTGTGAGGGAAAGACATCATGTATCAGCACTCGGTCAGGCTGCTGGACATGCTGAATGGATGATATCCTGGAGACATTCACATGTCCAAAGCTCATGAGCAGGAATTAACTAATGGAGGATTTATGCAGTGACCTTTGACCCCGGTGCTTACAAACACAAGCACATGCACACACACAGTTTCACCAGCAGCTTTTCAATGTGGAAACTGACAAATGTTAAAATACTGTATGTCTTTACAGGGTGGAAAATCCTCCATAACAGAATTTACAGATCATGTGACGCCAGAAGTCACAGGGAATCCTTTAAAGGTTAGCAGCCATCAACTCCAATTATTATGTGACCATAAAACAAAATTTGAACAGACAATAAAATGTAACTGCGGGCTAAGAACCAACATTTAATAAATGGAATAGTCGCCCAGTGGTCTCAGGAAAGTTTAGTCAGAAAAATTTTAATCAAGCCACTCAAAGAACTTTCAAAGCAGAGTTATATTTTTCCTTGGCAAAAACTTTGGATCAGGGCTCAGACAAGATCTAGTGACCTTTTCTTTACTTGAAACCTTAGACAGAGCACACACACACACACACACACACACACACACACACTCACAGATATAAGGCACACTTACCCTGCTCACATTATGCAGGTAAGGTTTGCTGAGCACACACACTTTTTTTTTCTTTTTTCTTTTTCCCAGCAGCGCTGTGCTTAATAATAATTTAGAATGCTAATTCACACCTGGGTACTGCCAATACCAGGGGGCAAATGGAGGTTTAACTGTTCCCTTAGAATGCAAATAACTGGTTCTTCAAAACCGAAATCAATAAGGACAATGACGTGTCCCGACATGTTGCATCAGGCAGGTCAGTTCAACAGAAAAACTCAAACTTAAATAGAGCATAGAGACAATTCCAGCATAGAGAATAAAGAGTTTGGCAGACGTGACGAAAAGAGCAAGATCATACAAAGACCTTTAAGAGCCGTTAACAGTTCCTGGAACCGAGAGTGAAAAATCAGATTCCTGTTAGCAATTATACCAGAAACATTTTAGCAGATTGTAGTTTGATATTAATGAGTGTTCTGAGTTTGAATTTGTAGGAAACAGAGCTGCAGATTAAATTATTACAAATGATTTCAAATGACAAACTGAGAAGCGTTGACTTAGTAAAGACAGCAGCACAGCACGTCCTTCCTCAGGACCTTTTGAACCACTACCTCCTCACTCACTGTTCATTTCTCTGAATAAGCATCAGTGCATTTACAAGCATGTTAGAGCATTGATTGTATTCCCATTAAGGCAATTAACCAGTTTGTTAAAACATAATGTAAACTACCTTAATTAGATTGAAATCGTCGTGACTCAATGTTTATATACTCCGACCAAGAGACTGAGACTTTATTCAAGCATGACAACACTCCATCTGCTTATAATGGGCGAAAGCTTTCCACAAATGCATTTCCTCACCTGTCGTACTTCCTCTTGCGAGTCGATTAAGCAAGAATTCATGCATATCAGGCAAACAACAACATCCTATAACTCCATTTATGTATCGTCTTACTATGCAATACAGACAATGATGGGAATATGGTGTGCAGATAAATGTAGTGTTCATTCCTTGGGATCAGCCTGAGCTGAAGGAATAAAAAAAAAACAGCCAAAGTTGGGGAAGGTATCTATCTCTTTGCATCAAACAAACACACACAACTGCAATGAAACCAACCCAAACATTTTCACGCATCAATTTCACAAGACCTCGCGTGCACGTCTGAATTCACATCCATTACGATTCCCTCCATTCAGCCCCATTCGCACACTGACAGATGCCTCTCAGCAGCCTTTCACGCCAGGAAATGGATCTTTAGTGCTCGCTAACAAGGCCTGCCAACTGCGCGTCAGATCCCTCAAAGTGCTGCTCGGTGGCTTTACCAGTTCGTTGTTAATATTCTTTGACACTCCCAGTACTACTGTGATTTAAGTTTTAAGCCATAAAACTCTGGCTAACGTTTGCTAGCCGCCAAAGGGTGTCACCTACACACCTCTGGGACAATAGAAGCAGCAATAAAAGGGCAGTAAAATGCAGGAAGTCATCAGCTAACTGAGGTGGGATCTTCAGCAAAGATTCTGCTCAGAAATGCCGACCTCAAGTTAAGTTATATTTTTGGGGATTTGCACCTATGCCACAGACCATTTCTGGTTAATGTCAAATCATAAATACTATAACACCGTCTCAGCTCAGCTTGGTGGATTTCCACTATTCTGATCCTACAATTCTCTACCTGAACCTACTTTAAACCCTGTCTTGACAGGAAACTTTTATATGTGAAGCATGCATCATTAATCATCAGTGTTCACGATTTAACACAGGATCAATAAACCTATCTGGATTTACTCAGGCTTTAAAAACAAGGGCCACAATTGCCAAGTGGCTTACTTATGACACCCGATTACATTCCTCAGATGATCCACTAGATGCTACAAGACATTTTATTCACCCTCTTCCAAAAAACAGTATAAATCCATTTTGTGGGAATAAGGACCATCGTCCAGTCTCTATAAATCAATAGTATTCAGTGAATCATAATTTGACTTGTTCCTAAAGTGTAGGCATGACTTCATTTCATTTTTGGAAAAGAACCAGCTCTATCCAGCTTCTGTTCAGCCTCACATATGTACTGTATCTGTCAGTCTATATTCTGGTTCTGCCTGTATACCGGATATCTGGCCATTTATTCTGAGCTTGAAGAGGATTTTCGATAAATCCCTACATCACTCACAAGCAGATTAGAGTTTCTTGAAGAATCCTACTTTTCAGGGCTAAACGGTTGTCAAAGTCAGTACAGAGGGTGCTCCCGTGCATGCTGAGTTAAATTATTGTCAGTGTTTTATGATTTTGGCAGCGTATACATCACTTAAACTGCTTAGTGCATGTCTTCACCTGAATCCAACTCCTGGATGTCCCTGCAGGCGAAGATGCCTTGCTAAGATAAAATGTCCCCTTGGCTATGAAGTAGAAAACTGGGATTCTATTTCAACAGAAACTTGAGGGGGTTGTGTATCCAAAACAACAAAAGATTTTTTTTTTTAAATGGCAAAAATGGGCCAAAATTTGTTTTTCAAAACAATGGTTCTTGTTACAGTGTATGAGAAGAGCCACATCTTCCTCAGACCAGACTTCCTCAGGCCTTGAAACATTACCCATATGAAGTGCAAACATTTGCTCTCTTTAAAGTTTCAACTCTACCATGAAAGTATTTGAGATGTGCATGTTCAGCAAGGTAATTTTTTGCCAATTTTGGCACTTCTGCTGGGCAAATGAAATGAACGTAGCATCCAAACTCTTGATTCCATGAGCTTTATTTTGTAAACACAGCAAAGCTTTGTATCTTCCTGTCAGATAGTGCTACATGGAGCTCAGACAGAAGCACGACAACAGTGTGACAGTACTTTATAAAAAGCAGAAATTAGCAAAGAGTAAGAGTGTTCTTTCACACACTTTTACCACCTCACTAAGACACAAGCGCAACAGTGAGAAATACACCATCACAAAACTGTTACAGCCATTAGGAAACACAATAGAATTCCATTATAGTAAGGTGTGTGAGAGAAAGAGAGAGCTTTATGCATTCCTAATACACACAATACATGCTCACACAGTAACACACACTAATTTAATATTGTTAAGTGATGCATTCCTGCCTTAATAAAATCCAGAGGTCACTGTAACTGCTGCTGTGAAAGCTGAGCTGTGTATGTGTGTGTGTGTGTGTGTAAAATCCTCAATTCCTTAATGTTCCTTTCTCATTAAAAAAAATATATTTATAAAGAACAACAAACGCAAGCCTAACTTTATGTGTGACCTCAATTTTATTATATTATACTAAAAACCCAAGCCATTACAGCTACGCAATAAAAATGCCAAAAGCTAGATTGTCTTGTTCTTTTGGACAGGGAAGCTGTAGTGGTGAGTAACGAAAAAGGTGCAGGGGTCATATGATGCATCAAAAATCCAAATGCTTTCTAAGTATGATAATTAAAAGCGCATAAATATACCAATTTGCTTTGTGCTTTACCATAAAAAAATAGTGACACGCTCCAGCTGCACGTAGAAATAAAAGACACGGAATGAACCTTGGCGTCATTATCAGGCCGCAGATGGAACCAGACGACAATAAAATTAAAGATAATAAACCAGTTTATCTTGTTCATTTTAACAGGGAAATAAAAGTGACACACTCCAGCTGCACCCATTTAAAACTCATTTGTTTATGCTGGCTTCGCTGCTACTTTTGCTGATAGGTGAACTTGGAATGCTGCAGCATGGTTAATGTCGTAACGTGAAGTGCCTCCATCAATCAGCGTGTCTATCTGATCGACTGGCGGAGGCACCAGGATGATTTATGGCGTGTCAAACATCGTAGCCAGAAGGAGCCCGAGTCGAACTTTATACGCGGACGAGTCACCTTTGAATAACAAATCGAGAAAAATATGAGAAGTGGATGAAAAACAGCTACCTCTGATGACACATCATGTAAGATGAGCAGGAACGTTGCATCATATTGAGTATGGGAAAGCTGGTTGTGGTTGTGTGTGTATGTGTGTGTGTGTGTGCGTGCAAATCCCTCGTGTTTTGATATAAAAGATAGATGTAGTTCAGGCACTGGGGTTGTGTACACAGAGGCTTAATGACAGGCCCCTGAAGGGATGGCGCATCAGTCAAGAACACACACACACACACATACACAAGCACATAGACACACTGTAAGCCCTGATATGTTCATTCCACTTAAAAAAAAAAAAAAAAAANATTGTTGAACAAACAAAAAAGTGTATGTTCAATGAACCTAGGATTCTCAATAGAAAAGCCTCAAATTTTTAGGTACATGAACTAATATTGCATGTTTAGAATAACTTTATCTGCTCTTTACAGGCAGCAGTTTTTCAGTAAGTGGAGAATAATTTAATTTTTTTCAGAATCAGAATTTTCTGTAATCAATTGCAATTATTTTGACAGTTATGGTACTACCTTTTTTTTTTTAAATACCAACAAGTGTTGACAGTTTCATAAAGATGCATAAAAATTTATTTGTACAATCACGTAGGGGCTCATTTAATCTTGAGATGATCAAAAACACCACTCAATAACCCATCCAGNAATCACGTAGGGGCTCATTTAATCTTGAGATGATCAAAAACACCACTCAATAACCCATCCAGCCACATCTATACCCATTTGTCCTGTTATGGGTCATGTGAGGGGCGGGGCCTATCCCAGCAGTGATTGTGCGAGAGGTGGGGTTCACTTGGACAGGTCGCCAGTCGGCAGGCTGACACATAGAGACAGACAAACTCATTCACGGCATGTCTTTGGAGGTGGGAGGAAGCCGGAGTACCTGGAGAGAACTGATGCAGACACGCAGAGAACATGCAAACTCCACACAGACAGGACCCAGTCGGCCTCAAACCCGGGACCTTCTTCCTGTGAGGTGACAGAGCTAACCTCTGAGCCACCGTGCCGATCACCAAGATTCTATTTTAAGTAATAATTCTGTGTTTTGCTAATAGCAATGGGCAAAACTAAACTGACTTAAGTTGATTCAACTCAAAACCTCTAACTGAATAAAAAAAAAAATATCCAAAAAGTACGACTAACTCAAAATCATTAGGTCGTGTTGGGTACAATTAACTAATTTCTTTGAGTTAAAACAACATCTGGGATTACAGTGTACCCTCGCTTTCTCATAATCTACAAGAAACACAACAAGAACTACAAATGGCGGGCCTGACCAAATTCACGACCTCCGGCGCTTTGTCGCACTTGTGCTGCAGTTTGGCCTACATCGGCTGGCACGGTNAATTCACGACCTCCGGCGCTTTGTCGCACTTGTGCTGCAGTTTGGCCTACATCGGCTGGCACGGTTCTCAATGTCACAAAAGGGGGCGTGTGTGAAACTGTATAGCCTTTAGCTCCGCAGACAATTCCCAAGGCCCTTTTTTGTGCCACTTTATGTGGGTTACCGAGCCAGCACAGAGGGACGAGTGTGTATGTGTGTGTGTGAAAGCGAGACGTAGAGATAAAATAGTTGAGTCATATCAGCTTAGCTCAGCACGGTAACATTTTGGTGGCAGCTTTGGATGCCACATGGGCGACAGATACCGAAGCTACGTGTTATGTGGATTTCACTTTGAGCTTGATGCTCAAATAAACTGGCTATCACAGGGAGGGTGGCGTGACCGGCCATTTTGTGGGGTGTTTGTGTCCTTCTCTCCCAGGGACCGTGGTTGACTTTGGCCAAGCCAGCGCTGTCGGCATTCCACACTAACCCTCGAGTAGCAGGCCTGAGGTTCATGGGTAAACAGATAAACCGTTTGGTGGGATTGCTGTGTAATTTCTCTCTCTCTTTCTCTCTCTCTCTCTCAGCCATATCCTCAGTTGGCCTCTCTGTTAATTCAGACCTACCTGACAGTTCTGACTAAAAACTTCTGGGTTTACTATCAGCCCCGCTCGGCGATGGGCTCAACTCTGTAAACACGCCGAAGACTAATCTGCAACAGATGGGAGACGGGCTAGAGAGGAAGTAGTATAAAAGGATATATGGCGTATTTGTGCCCCTCTGAACCAAACGATAGGGTTTCATCACAGTTCCGAGCAAAGCCAGAGGAGAGTTGTAATGATGTGTATGGCGGCGGCTCCCAGAGGCTTAAGAGAACATATTACTTTGGGAAATAAAAAGTCTATCTCCAGCCAGATGTCTGCAGGACCCTTGGGGGGATTCCGGGAGGGTTTTCTCTGAAGGGAATATGCACGCATGCCCACTAACAGACATGACATATGCAAACAAACAAATGTCTGCATATAGGAATACATGCATATGCTCATGTGCACACAAGCCCTCACATCTTGGATTTCATGGATGGGCGGTTAGAGATAATGCAAGCCTCTGACACAATTTAGCCCCGAGTTCACTGTCTGGTTTTTCTGAGGTCATTAGCATAAACACCAAAGCCGTTTATTTACTACTTAATCAATGCAAGCTTTCACAGAAAAAAAAAAAAAAAAAANAAAAAAAAAAAAAAAAAGCTGCGGAGCTCAAAGCAACAAAAAACTGAGATGACAGTCAAATCACTGTTTGTACTGGTTTTTGTGAAGAGCACTTGGAAAGCCCCGAGCTTTCATCAACTAACCACTATGGGTGAATATCTGTTACATTCTCCCGCTCTCAGAGATGAAACTGTCCTAGCTGAAGGATATGCTAGTGCTTGATTGCTCACCACAGAGTACAAAGGCAGTTGGGGCCTGTTTAAGGAGTATAAGCAGACAGTACACCGCTTATTAGAGAGAGTGGATTTCACTTTGAGAAATACTTCTCTAACAACAAACATACCACTTGTAAATGCCTGACATGGTTTAGCTGCGCATGAACAAACTGAATTTAACTTGAAACGACTACGTGTTCTGGTATCGCAGGCTCAGGCAAAGTTGAAGGAGAAAAAGTGGAATATTTGGGCGAATTTGGTACAAATCCTGTAATTCCCCCTTCCCTTGCTTGTACGGTGTTTAATCATAACAGGCCATTTCCTGATTCCAGGTGGCATCAGATTGGTTGAGACCATTTCCCATCTGGGTAAATTAGAGGCTGGTGTTCCTCAGGGGACGGCATGAGGCAACATGGCGATAAAAATGACAGATAAGGCATCTCCCTAAAGAGCTCTGGGCAGAGACTGGAGACCACCCAACACAGAGAGGGAGTTAAATTAAAATGCAAGAGGAGAGAGAACTGGTAATTGTGTTATGCATTTCAAAAGCAGATTTACGAGAACATCCGGTGCGCAAGGTGTCATCTGAGGATTCATGTGAGTCGTGTGAGAGCAAGGCAGAAAAAGAACAAGGGGAGGAATCGGTGAGAGGAGGGAAAAGAGCAGATTGTACCTGATTAGGAGCTCTTTTCAGCCTTAGGAACAGTGTGTCTTCCACATGAGACCATATGAGACCAATTTAAGGGAAAAGGCAGTAGGAGCTAAACCCATGTTTTCCTCATGCACGTACACAAGTGTTGCTCATAAAGTGGCAAACAATGTTTTGTTTTTTTTTTTTTTNTTTTTTTTTTTTTTGGCAATCATGGTTCTGTCCTTAAAGTGTAATATATTACTATAAAATATAACATTTTGGCATTAGCATTTTTGTGCTTTTAGCATGCTTAGCAAGATCATTAGCCCAAGGAGAAGAGTTTTGTCGACTTTAGCTAAGCATAAAAGTAAAAATATGAATCCGGGAAATATGAAACCGATCGACAAAATGGGAATAAGGCATTTACCATCATATGATTGGTGTGTAGAAGTACAAACCAATAGACAAACACATAAATATGTACACCAATCCTTTTATGTTTTCCCCAATCAAAAGCTAAACCAAACACTATCATTTGTTCCTTAATTCCATCTGCCTCAGGGTGGTCATTTGACTTGGGATAATTACACGGTTGTTGCACAGCAACCTTGTCTTCCTATATGTGTACCTATGCTGTTTACCTTAACTGATGCTTTAAAGCCTTTTAATTATTATCATTTAATAACCATCACCTTTAATGTCTCCATAGCTACCATAGCTGGCGACTACCACTGTCTGGGCAGGTGTGTGTGTGTGTGTGTGTGTGTGTGGTGCGAGCGGCTTTAATCATCATCAAATAGAGCTGTGTGTAGGTAATTAAGGTGGTGCCAAATCGACTCTCACTCGCGGGAACTCTCAACAACACCTCCATTTTGTGTCGGCGAGCAAGTGCTGGGGGTGACTTTATTAAAGCTCCGGTGCAAGTTTTAACAGAATTCAGCGCGGCTCCCGTTCAGAGTCCATTACTCAGCGTCTGATGTTCTTTAGGCCCCGGATTACTTTTCCTACCCACAAGCTGACCATAATACCAGGCTTGTGGGGCCAATGCGGCCTGCAGGGTTTGGTCTGTAACCACTCAATGAGCGCAAGGATCACGATTAGTGTTCTTAGATCAAGAAGTACCCTCCCCGTCACCCAACACACACACACACACACACAAACACACAAACACACCGCATGGCTCGTATCCTCAGCAGAACCATGATTTATGAGGGCTAAGCCTGCAAAGAACATACTCACACACACATTGTTAGCTTCGCTCTCGCAACAATGTTTGATCCAATGAAGCGATGAAATGTCTGTTTCTATCACTAGTTGCAGAAGAAACTACAATTCTTAAGCATTACAGGCTCTATGTTGTCTTGGAATAGTGCTACAGCACTTAAAGGACCATACCACACATTTTGCATGTTTGAGCCTAATATATTCAGTTTTCATACATGTTACATTACTGACAGTCATTTCCCAAAGGATAAAACCGTATTTCAGCTTTCCTGATATTTTGCAAAATCTCTTAATCTTTCAAAATCAAATATTCAAGTGATACATCCACCTTAAAAATCAATGTTTCACCTGCTAATAGTTACACAGCCTTATGAAGTCATGGTCATTTAATTTTTTCCATAAACACAGGTCTTCTTTTGGGACTATATTCCCCGGTGGAGGCATACATTCACTCCATGCTTTATATTGTGCTGAAACACTAAAATTATGTAACTTTGAATAAAACCTGAATACACGTCTTGTTGGTGATGATGGATCCCAAGAATGTTTCAAGTATCAACAAGTTGATTTTAATAGCGTACCAGAATGAACTGAAACCAATGGCAGTCTGGAAGGTAGGAAAAACATTTTTAATTCACCATTCCAGTAGTATGCTTTGGAATATGATCGTCAGCAACATTACATAATGAAAATTGAATATATTAGACTCAAACATGCACGATCGCTGGTATAGTCCTTTAATTTTTGTAAACACAACTGAATGGCCAATGTGTTTAGGAAGACTTGCTGCTGATGTTCTGGTTTCATGCAGCATTCATAGATTTCACGTCTTAATGTTTGAATTTGAGCAAAAACTGGCATTAGATGAAATAAATGGGACCAATATGACACATAAACGAGAGAGAGAGAGAGAGAGAGAGAGAGAGAGAGAGAGAGATCCATTCATTAGTAAATCAACACAGTTCTGTCTGTACGCCTCTGTCAGTCTAATATGTGTACACACTAGCATGTTTGTGCTGTCATGCAGGAATTAATCAAGCGCAGGACTGTGTAAATCATTCCTAACCTCAGAAAAAAAAACACACACACACACACACACTCTTGCCAAGCAGCTATTCCCTGTACTTGTGTGTTGGAGCCAAACGCTGAAAGGTCAATCATTGAATAGGATTCATTTTGTGGGAACAATAATCATTTGGAATTTAAACTAATATGCATTTTAAAAAAAAATTCCAGAAATGGTTTGGGATACTGTACTATCAGTCATTTTCCAGCAGGAGGTGTCACGGTTTAAAAGGCACTAATCCCCTTTTGCCTTGAAACAAAAAAGAGATGACACGCTGAACATGTTGAGCTCTTCAAACCGTTTTACTGCTGTAATCAGATGAGCTGTTTTAGCTGAAGACCAGTGTCTGGGCCAACGGGCTCCAAATCCAGAACGCCCTCAGCCGCTCAGCAAAAAGGTTTTCCAGGAGAGAGTCCAACAATATCAAAACAATCTCCAGGCTGGATTTCCTCTCTGGCACTAAAACCCCAACGGAGAATGAGAATCTGGGTTGCATATGAGACGAAGAAGAAGGATGAAGACTCATGGTTTTAATTTGGTGACACCACTCTAAAAAATGAGCCTCCTGGTTTAGAAATTGTCCGTGCACAAAACATCTTCCCTGATGACTTTGCCTCCAGTTTCTCTGTAATCTGAAAACTCATTTAATCTAGAAATACATCCCATCCTCCTCCCCTGTGCTGCATTAATGCTGCCAGGTAAAAGTGACCCTATTGTGATTTTTTTCCTCACAAACAGCTATGACTATCACTTTTATAACCCTTCTAGCAAAGTTTACCATTACAGGAAGAAAGGACTGTTTGTTGAGCTTCTTTTACACTTGGATACATCTTTCTCACACTTTCTTTTTAGCATCTATGGATATATATTCAACTCCCTACATAGTCCAAGCTGCTATTTTGCGAAATGCATAGCAACTGACATGGTGAATAGTTATAATCCTATGAATCATCGTTCTGTTTAAAGGACCACACCATCCATTTTGCATCTTTGAGCCTAATATATTCAATTTTCGTACACGTAAGGTTACTGACAATCATTTCCCAAAGGATAAAACCATAATTCAGCTTTCCTGATATTTTACAAAATCTCTTAATCTTTCAAAATCAAATATATAAAAATCAATGTTTCTCCTGCTAATAGTTACGCAGCCTTATGAAGTCACGTTTGTTTAAATTTTTCCGTAAATGCAAGTATTCTTTTGGGACTATATTCCCTGGTGGAGACATACATTCACTCCATGCTTTTTATTGCACTTAAACACTAAAATTACATAACTTCTAAAAAAAAAAACCTGAATACACATCTTGTTTGCAATGATGGATTACCTATCCCAAGAACATTTCAAGTATCAACAAGTTGATTTCAATAGCGTAGCAGAATGAACTGAAACAAATGGAGGTCTGGAAAGCAGGAAAAACATTTTTAATTCACCATTCCAGCAGTATGCTTTGGGAAATGTTACGTGTATGAAAACTGAATATATTAGGCTCAAACATGCAAAATGGATGGTATGGTCCTTTANTTACGTGTATGAAAACTGAATATATTAGGCTCAAACATGCAAAATGGATGGTATGGTCCTTTAACAGGAGTCAGTAGGAGTCAAGCTGGGCATACCGACCGTTTCAGCTACTGCTTGACTTGCCTCTCCCATGCGGTTGAAATGGCTGACCAATTAACTTAAGGGTCCAAACACCTTTCTGACGCATGCGAAAACACGCATACACACATCCAAGCATGCACGCACACACACAGGCACACAAAGAAGAAGCAGACATGCAGACGAGTATACACAATTGCAGACAAGGACACACACACACACTCATTAACAAAGGTTTAGCATTGCAGCATGTATACCCCCAGCAAAGGGTAGCAGAATCTGGCTGACCGGGCCCCCCACAGAGAGGAAGACACCCTGGTCACCTGATCCTCCTCTGGCCTGGATCAGCTCCCTACACAGCAGTTTGTCACTCATTTCCAGCCTTCACGTGAAACCATACGTCATGACATGATCAAAGCCTGTATGAAAACACCTCCGGCTTAAAGGACCATACTGACCATTTTGCATGTTTGAGCGTAATATATTAAACAATTATATTAACTAGCAGGTGAAACATGGATTTTTAAGGTGGGTGTATCGCTTGAATATTTGATTTTGAAAGATTAAGAGATTTTGCAAAATATCAGGAAAGCTGAAATACAGTTTTATCCTTTGGGAAATGATTGTCAGTAATGTTACATGTATGAAAATATTAGGCTCAAACATGCAAAACAGATGGTATGGTCCTTTAAGTCATCTTCTTTGGTTTGAAATTTCAGGGTCTAAAACACAAATTTTCTTTATGTTTTCTCACCCCAACAGCAGATTCACTTTCTCATTTTGAAGAAAATCAGTTTTCATAATGAGACAGTTTGCTCAGTTGAACATACTGCATCTTGTATGCTTTTGAAATTACATTTTAGAAGTGGATAAAGTGCAGAATCTATAAGAACTAGAGCAGCGTCATCATTCTCTCCCACCACTAGGTGCCACTACTGGCTTCAATACAGATTCCACAGTGCTGAAAAGCCAGTCTCAACACCTCATGCTGTCTCATATTCAGTTTTCAATTTAAAAAAATAAAAATAAAAGCTTATTCTAGGAGTTCTCCAGAGACATGAGTCAATATATCACAGGAAGCCAGGTTATGGAACATATATGAAGAAAATCCCACTGAGATTTTTTAAACAATGTTGACTGCAGTAGGAAAAACACAAATGTTTTAACACCAGTTTTAAAACTGAGGATGGAAGAAGTAAGATTAAATGATATTTATGGAGGGTTTTTTTTCTTTTCTTTTTTTTTATACTGGCTTCTTGGCTCATTTTTTTCCTGCATGGATTAAGTGATGTGGCTTCACTTTGTAATTTTTCTGTGGATGTGGGCTGTATGGTCTGTCAACACTGATGTGAGGGTATTGCTGAAGGAGTTCAAGAACGGCCTGAAAGACACTCCAAGAGCTCGTAAAAGAAGAAAAGAGAGAGAGAGAGAGAGAGAGAGAGAGAGAGAGCACCTGAGTGACAGGCAACAGCTGAGTCCACACATCTGGAAACCAAAACGTAACCCTCCATTATTGCGTCTTTACGCACTTTGCAAGCCAAAATCTCCCAAACTCAGCCCCGTTTCACTTTTCCTCCACTTCATTCCTCAGTGGGAAAAATGTTAAATGTATGCTCCAATTAACCAATTAGCTGTTTTTTTCCCTTCTTTTCTGTCTTTTCTGTCCATAAGTTATGAAAAGACTATTTCCTCACTTGCATCTGTTTTTCTGGCATCCGAAGGCAAACAAGTTTCTCCAGATTTCACCGATTGCAGTTTTTTGGGTTTTTTTTTTCCAAGTTGCAAACATCTACAAATACAAATATTCCTTATGTTGAATCGGTAAGCTAAAGAAAGGAAACGGAAATCTAAATTAGTTACAGCGTTTAGAAGGTCTGAAGCAAAAAATACTCACCTCTCACTCTCAACAACTCGGTCCCGGGGGTNAAAAAAAAAAAAAAAAAAAAAAAAAAAAAAAATCACAACTGTGGAGGCATCCGTGCTGAGTGCAACCAACAAAAACCAATAATCGATATGGCTTCAAGTCCGATATTTGCGCAAAGGATGGAGTCTTTCAGTGCATGATGTGGAAGAGGAGAGACGCACCGCGGCGGAGCGCTATGCAACTCTGCCAGCAACTTAAAGCGCCGAGAAAAGACATTAGTGCTGCTCGCAGCCTATTGGCTTAAACAAAAAGACCCCCTCCTCCTCCTTTTCCTCCTCCTCACACAAACACACACACTTTTGGCAGTCCAGAAAAACACCAGTAATCTCACCTTCCTCCTAAAGGCATATTATACCTTATATCAGCGCAATGACGTTTTGGATCGTTTTAGGAGGCGTAATTAAATACAAGTGGTCTGTTTTGCAAAAAGCATGAACGCATGTGGTCAACTTTAAGTCTTTAAAAGGACCATACCAGTGGTTTTACATGTTTGAGCCCAATATATGCAACCTGCATGTTACTGACAATCATTTCCCAAAACACACTGCTGGCTTTAAAGGACCACACCAGCGACTGTGCATGTTTGAGCTTAATATATTCAATTTTCATACATGTAACCTTACTGACAATCATTTCCCAAAGCATACTACTGGAATGGTGAATTAAAAATGCTTTTCTATACCTTCCAGACCTCCATTGGTTTCAGTTCATTCTGGTATGTTATTAAAATCAACTTGTTGATACTTGAAACGTTCTTGGTATAGGTAATCCATCATTGTGAACATGTGTATTCAGGATTTTTATTTTTTGAAGTTACATAATTCTAGCATTTAAGTGCAGTAAAAAGCGTGGATGTATGTCTCCACCAGAGAATACAGTCCCAAAAGAAGACCAATGTTTATGGAAAAATTTAAATGATCATGACTTCATAAGGCTGCATAAGTATTAGCAGGTGAAACATGGATTTTTAAGGTGGGTGTATGGCTTGAATATTTGATTTTGAAAGATTAAGAGATTTTGCAAAATAACAGGAAAGCTGCCATACGGTTTTATCCTGTGGGAAATGATTGTCAGCAACCTAACATGTATGAAAACTGGATATATTAGGCTCAATCATGCAGGATTGCCAGTATGGTCCTTTAAATTTTTGAATAGTTTTTCCGACTTTGCCCATTGGTTTCAGTTCATTCCAGTACACTATTCAAAATCAACTTGTAGAGATGTAAAACATGCTTGAGTAAATAATACATTATAAAAGACAGTTTTATGATTGACTAAACTATGTCTTATACCCATAAAGTTTCCATTAGAAAAATAAATTAATTAAATTAACATGAGTACAGACAGGAATAACTGTATGGCTGCATGCCGCTTTGATAAGCAAGAAGCCACTATTAGGAAGTCAAATAAGTGGGTTAAACAGTGACTGTGACTCATGAACATAACTGTTTCCTTTCCTGACAATGACATACGTGACACATGCTCAAATGTTACATGTATGTGCCAACAGAGGCCTCGTGAAACTCAAACCTGACAGAGAGTAATAACGTGTGGAAGTGTTATGTACTTTATGTGCTGTGAAGCACCATCGGACACACGAAACCAAGGATGTTTTTCAGTAGCCCAAACTAGCTTCCTTTATTTAATGGCTCGTTGGGCCACTTCAACATTGGTGACAGTAGCCTTGATGCTGGAGAAATGGGCTAG
Source organism: Lucifuga dentata (assembly GCA_014773175.1). NCBI lineage: Eukaryota > Metazoa > Chordata > Actinopteri > Ophidiiformes > Bythitidae > Lucifuga > Lucifuga dentata. The sequence continues at coordinate 18,873 of VXCM01002322.1, forward strand.
TAGAGGTTCACCAGGTGACTTTTTTTTTTTTTTTTTTTTTTTTTGATGGTGAATGAATAACAGCTACAGATCTCAGTGCTCCAATGCAGCATTTCAGTGGCCAGCAACAGGAAACTGGTTGCTCTGGTCAGCTCTCGGTGGGACTGTGGTTGTATGAAGACTAAAAAAAAGTAGTTTCCTTCTGACCTGACCCCTTCAATATTCTATAAATCCAGTGCAAACAAAAAAAAAAAAAAAAAANAAAAAAAAAAAAAAAAAAGTAAATTTCCTCTTTGAATTATCAGAACTTGAAGCATTAGGTCCAATATATTTTTTTAAAGCCACAATCTTATTAGCATATTATATTTGCCCCATTCATGTACAGTATGTGGTTGGCCAGCTCAGCCCTATAGAAAGATTAATGGGTAAGCTCTGTTTGCAAAAAAATGCAAACTACTTTTAACTTCAAATTTCCTAAACTTTCAACATGGCATCCACTTCTCTTCATACATCCATGGGTAGAAGACATGGCTCCTGTTAAGCATGTTCACCATGCTTCAAACAAAGTGCCTGTTGGATCATGTCATGTTCTGAAGCCCTTTGTCTGATGAGCTGAATGGCTGTTCCGTTCCACTTTTCTATGTTGGAGGTCAGGTTTTTCTGAGTTTAGAGTTCAAATGTATTTCAGCAGCAGTTGCTTTGACGTCATGAGAAGGTAACCTAACAAAGAATCTTGGGAAATGTAGGGAAAGTTAATCTGTTGGTCTCCCACTATCATCCTGAATAGTGCTTGAAGTGGAAAAAAAAAAGGTGCCAGTACTCCTCTTATCCATGTGCTGGTAACCATTGGCTGGTCATTGGGTCGGGAGAATGAGATAATGAGATCAGGTTGGTCGCGGGGGGAGACCGGTATATAAATACGCATATATAAATACACAGTCCCCTGATTTAATCCATCCGGCTGTAACCTTTGCTATTGATTTTCCTCTGCATTGATCTGCTGTAGAGTACGGAAGATTTATGAGAGGTTCCAGTACTTCTGAAAATGTCCTGGCATTCTGAAATGAAAATCAGAGGTCCTGGTACGGCGTACCGTTGAGTACCAGCCCACTTCAAGCTCTGATCTTGACCAAACTCATAACTCAAAGTACAAACTTAGTGTTCAGAGCATGTCAGTAATGCTGGAGGATGAGAAGTGAGCATCTGTTGAGATACCTCTGCTAAAATGTATGTCTTTAATTGATTTTATGGTTGATTTTAGGGCTACAAACATGGTCTTGGGAGAGAGCAATCATAAACAAGTCTGTAGCCAAAAGATGGGACTTTTAAAATCACATATCTAAAATCTCAAGTCCTGACATTACTTAGTTCATGGTTGGTGGTCAGAATGGGAACACTTTTAGACCGGATTGTATAAACTTTAGACTTGGAGATGGATAAACTTCAAGCAATATTTAGTTTCAAAATGGAGCAGATCCCAGGTCTGTGGGGTGGAACGCTTTGGATTGAATTTTCAGACTCAGCTGTGGATTCAGGGAAGTGAAGACAGCCGCTTGAATGTCTGTGAACTTGGCAGTGGGACAGAACGCAGGTCAAACAGTATGGCTTATTGTCCGTGCCAGCCAGTCGGCCCACACAGCGAGGGACCCGGAGGACACCCTCGTTCACCCTGCTGGCTCTGGCACTGACATTCTGACAGCGTGATTTACAACTTTCATTTCCATCTCACATTTGAATCATTAGGCTACGCTCTTATCCGTACAAGAAGCAGCAGAATGAGCTTTGACTCATAAGCCCTGGCAACAAATATCCCATCCATTTTCTGCTTTTTTTTTTTTTTANTTTTTTTTTTTTTTATCCATTTTCCTCTCACTTTTTTGATTGAGCAGTTATTCCTACACACCTTGCTACATACATGTTGCTGCTAAACTTTTAAAGATGAAATCCGATCAGGCTCAGCATCCCGATTGCACTCTTTCCACCTGTCCTCCTCACCTCCATGCAGAAAAAAGCCCGTCCTCTGTGTTTTACCTCAGCTCTTTGTGCACGTTCGCAGACATCTGTAACATTGAGCCTATTTACAGCAGACAGAGGGTCGGGGTATGAAAAGGTAAGCTTATAGGCCTACACATGCAGGAAGCGAGGATCAGCTCAGTACAGAGAGCACAAAAGGGGCCTCAGGGTCGGTAAATCCTCCCCTGTCGCCTAAAGTGCATGGAAACACAGCGTGGGTTAACAAAAGTGTCAGAGCCAGTCGCACCACCTTGTACATCACGCCGTCATCGCTGATCCCGTCTTTTATCTGTGTCCTTTCTCTTGCTCTTTTCATTTGTTTTTTTTTTGGAGTATTGCTTTAAAAACAATCCTTCCTGTTGGGTCTGATGTGGGTTTGAGTGCTTTGTGACAGCGTTGAATGGCGTACCGCTGCATTGAAGAGTTATCTTCACATTGGCGTATCTGATCACAGCAGACAATAAGAGTCATCTTCAGCACTATACTATTCATCTTATCTGCACTACATCAAGTTCAACCATGATGCAGTGACCTGGTTAGATATGCTGGTTATTCCTTGTAATTTTACTTTAAAGGACTGGAAAAGTATGGAAACTTCGACTTTGACTTTCATCTTCTCACATATCGAGAATAAATTAATGTAGAAAGTTGACTACAGGTGCAGATCAGTTCTCTAGCAGGACTAGCGCAGATCAGAGCAGCGACAAACAAAAAACATGGTATATGATTTCAGGCCCCTCTGAAAGGTGATATCTGGTCTTTAAAAAACTGGACAACACACCACGCTGTCAATGTGACAAATGAATTTCTGTGTTTAGTGACATTTAACCCTGCAAATCCTTGTCATATCAATGAGATAAATGTGGCGTCAACCTGGCCTGGGTCATGACCAGCTGTGAGATCCAGGCAGCTTGGTGACCAGCTAAACTCAAAGTTTTGCTATAAAACAGTTAAAGTCTCTGGTATTATCAGCAAGCTCTATTTTTTAAATTAAAAAAACACAAAACAAGAGTTTTTTCCTTGGCATGACCCACCAGGACAGATTTCTTAGTGACCCTACGTCCCCCCAACCATTCTGTTTGTGAGAATGAGATAAGTGGCTCCAGATTTGGCCTAAAGGGAAAATGTCAATCAAGCTGTGGGAATCTGGGTTACGTTTCGTAATGCTCAGCGTGTCCCCAAAACAAAACGGGGAGCAGAAATCAAACAAGAATGTCATCTGAATCATGTTGGCACAGCGGTTAAACCATTGCCAGTTACTATTAAATAAAAGTAAAGTAAAAAATGTTCTTGTGAACCTGGAGAAACCCAAGCTCAGCGACCATGCATATCAGGCCGCTCAATGTCATTCATCACTTTTATCTACCTGAAATCTATGTTGCGTTTTCTCCCCTGTCATTCGTCTATCTACCCGTGTCATCTCGGTCATTACCACGGGCAGAATGGAGGGGCGGGGGTGGGGTGCACTGTTATCACCACGCTGTCATCAGATGCGTCAGTTCGCTCTCGACCGGAAGGTTCAGGTAAACTTACTGAACAGTATCAGGCTCTACGGTGGCTGAACAACATGGCCGTCCATTTGTCAAACGCTGTTGTGATCGTCTGTACGTGCATAGGGGTTGTTTTGGTTTTCCCAGGAATGATTTCTTTTCAAAAGTCATCTTCAGTCAGTCATCCACCATCAATTAAACTTCAGATGACAGATCGCCATTATAATTCTCCTGTTAAAAATTGATGAAATTTAGATTTTATTGTCCTCTCAATAATTGTAAGCTGTCCAGGCCCTGAGGCAGCAAAGCAGCTTCAAACCATGATGTCGCTTCATGGCTGAGATGAGGTTTTGATGTTTGTGTCCCATCCATTTTTTCCCTCAAAACAAGAGTGTTGTGCATTTCTGCCTATATGTGCAACTTTTTTTTTTTCTTATTTATCCATGGAATATTGACACAGAATTGTTGTGGAACATCCAAGGGAGTCTTTTTTTTTTTTTTTTNTTTTTTTTTTTTTTTTGGAAGAGTAGCTCTTTCTTCCATTTGGTCCCTTCATGAACACCAATATTTTTCCTAGGAAAGCTTCTGATGCTCTTTTACCGTTAACTCTGTATGTGGCGTCAAAGTCACATGATAAATGACACTGTTTGTTTGAATTAAGTCCCTGAACAGTTACAGGAAAACCTGACTAAATCTAAATTTCAAATCTGAATCACAGTTACGGATCCCAGCATGATCACATGTGATCCTGTACAGAATCTGACTGTAAAATCAAAGACACACAAATCAGGCACAACATTAACATGACAGTGAAAGCAACAGAAAGTCAGCTGGCATAATTAAATCACAATAAATTAAATTCACCATGAGCACATAAACCACAAATCTAAATTCAGAGGGGAGAACACATTTCTAAATCAAAATGTAAAAAAGAAAGAAAAACATTAAAAAAAAAAAGAAGTTCCTGTTCACCTCCTATAGCCCTACATGTTGTGCTCTTGGTATAATCTTTGCAGAATACTCTCACAGAGACAAGCAATATTCCTCCGTTTGTAACATTTGCAAAAGACGTGGATTGATGAACACCCAGGACTTTAGAAAAGCTTTTGGGGCTTTTCTTTCATGTATCTTTACAATTTATTTCAACAATTCTACATTTACACATACAATTTCAAGCTCATCTGACTCCAAATATCTTTTGGTTCACTTAATTTTAAAATCGAAACTGTATACATTTAAAGGTATCAACAAGTGTGCTTATTTGTTCGTCATTAGTGCAGGCTGTAAAGATCAGACTTCTTTTAATGAGCAATTCATCTAGAAATTCAGGAAATTTAATGGGTTCACTAATTTCCCCTGCTACTCTCAAGTCGTTTTAAAGAGGGATATATAACTAAGAATGACAAGTGGACTTTCAAGGGTGAGATGTGGTATGACACAGGACAAGCTTAGCAAACTAATTCAGGTATTTTTATGAGAGGAAAAAACATGAGTGAGTGAAGTGGAACGCAATATTTCCTCATTTTTGGAATTCCTGCCACCTCTGTGTGGTAAGCATTGAATGAAGTAAATCAACATTGGGAGCCCCCCTACAGGACAGCGTCTCTCTTGATCTTTCTCACATACACACACATACACACCATTTCCTAACCCGCTGGTTCTTTTTTCAGACAGGTGTGTGAGAAAGTCGGTGCACTGGTTAAATGTTAATCTCATTAAGTGGATGTGCTGGTCATTGCTCGAGGCACGTCTAACCCCTGTACCTATGCACACGTACACAAACACACTACAACCCCTATAGTAATATCGTTCTGTCATAATTAGGCTACACACACACATCCAGCGTGCTACCTCCAACCTGTGCAGGACCTCCAGATACCATAGCTGGCATACCTGAGCACTTTGTCAGACACTTGAACCCCTGAGAGCTGCTTAACTCTTCAGCCCTTGACCATATTAGGATGGGTGGTCGTTAAGCTTAACTGAAGTGGATGGAAATCGTCACATTGCTGCCTGTGACTTCCTGCTGCATCTCCACCACTCCTGAACACAATTACTGGACATGTCAGTTACTTCAAGGCCAAGAGACCCCCACTTGACTTACATAAAGGTCTTAATGGTACACCTGGAGGAAGGCTGCGGACAAAGTATGCGTGTCAGTAAAGTCGCTAACATTTGCTGGACATATCTGCTACTCCCCATCAGTTCAGAAAAGCTTTTGTGTTTGATCAGTTTAGCTACAACAGTGGGACAAAAATGCAACACCTACAGAAACTCTTTAGAAAATTTGAAGAACTTAGTTGTAATGACCACTTGGCATTAGAATTGTCACAAAAAACAAACCAATCAATGATATTCATTTGATCAAACCAATGATCATTTATATTTTACTTGAGAGTTTTCCACTATTTGCCATTGGATTCAGAATCTTAATCCTTACCACAAACATTTTCCTCACAGCCAAGACGACAAACACTTTTATGCTAATGTTTGCCACCAGAACACCACATCCTTCCTCGTCATTAATAAATCATTTTTTAAAAATATGTAAGTTACACAAATATCTCCGAGTGCAGCAGCAGCTTGGAGAACTGTTCAGCATTAGCAGGAATTGTATTACCATTTTTAGATTGTTTCTTTTTTTTTTTTTTTTTTTTTTTTTTAGGGTTAGGATTAGGGCTTAGGGCTTTTTTTTAAATCATCCAAAACAGGTTAATAATTGTACAGGCCAAAAAAAACAAAAACAAAAACAAAAACAAAACAGGTATTAGAAACAAAAGTAAAGCCATCAAAACTGTCTGAGCTGTTGTTATTGTGTTTTTATAGTTGCGACCCTTTCATTTTTTCGTTTGCATTTGGAATTTTTTTCTTTGAAGTATATTTCATGTATGCAGCATTATTACTCTTCCTCATGTATATTTAAGTGACTAATTTATGCCTTTACAATGAGTAAACAGCTTAAAAATTTTGTGTCTTCACACACTAAACATGTAGGATACATGCTGGATAGGTTTCAAATGTTACAGATAAATCCGTAAAATGCTCTTTCTACACACTTTTCAACTCAGTTTTCTATAGAAAGTTATGACCTCATTCCCTGAGTTAATGCTAAACTTCTCTTATAGGAGTGTCTAATCTTTAAGCCTCCACTAACCCAAAGATCACCAAACATGATCAACTTTTCAAAGCAGTAAAACAAATGAAGTGGAAGTCGGGTGTATTGCAAAGCTCATTTAATTCTTTTCTTTTTTCTTTTTTTTAACATGCAAACAAAAAAAAAAAGTGTTTCTTCAGTCTTTCACCTCACACATATACTGTAAAATATATCACAGCTCCGCAAACACACATAGACTAAGTGAGGGCTATAAAACAAGACACACATCAAAACTAATAAACATTTAAAGTGGCCTAAAACTAAAAAATACAAAATGCAATAAATATTTTTTATTTTAAATGACAGATTTGTGTTCTAGTTTTGAAGTCTTCCCCACATATGCTCTAATATGTAAAAAATATATATATAAATTTTTGTTTGAATTTGTAATAAAAAAAAATAGTTAATGATACCATCTGAGCATGAATACAAGCAAACGTGTCATTTGTTTCTTTGAAACACAAAGGTGTGAAAGGATTTTTTTTTTTTTTTTTNTTTTTTTTTTTTTTTTGTTTTGGTAAAATATACACATTTTTTGTTTGTTTGTTTGTTTTTTGGTGTTTTTTGCACATTAAGTGAACTCATTTCAGCTAAATTTTGTAAATTATTATTATTTTTAAATCTTAATCCAACTAAATTGCATACTGAGTGCAAGTTTCTCCAAGCTAGCTGGCGCTTCAAATATAATGCTACACTAATTTGCATACATAGCTTTTAGCACCAGAAGCTAACATGAATTAGAAAAACATAAATGAAAATTAGGAAAATTATCTTGACAACTCAACTCATTTTTGTTAACGCTACCTGCGCTTCCTAACAAAGCTAACTAATGAAACTAGTAGGCAACACGTGTAACTACCTAGCATGCTACCTATTACCTAGCATGCCTAGCTAATATTTAGCACATCAACTAGGCACTTTGAGATAAATGTAAGGGCTAAATTAGCAACGATTTTACACAAACCTTTGCAGAGTGGAAACTATGTGGTTCCTTCAACAAGTTCCTACCCTTCTTTAATTATAGTAATAAAAAAAAAAAATTATAGATTTTAGCATGAAATAAACTTTGGATGATGTAGACCACCTTTAGGCAAGCGCAGATATGTAAGGCATGTGAGCTATGAGCAGTGAGGGGGTTACCATTTAAAATGAAAAGTTAGGTTACTTTTTTATTTCAACAAGACTTACAAAGATATCCACAGACTAGTGTGTGTGTGTGTGTGTGTGTGTGCGTGTGTGCGTGCATGCTGGTGAGTTTTACAAATGAGCCTTTTGATATAATACTCACTGAGGTGAGCTAAAAAACAAATAACATAAGGCATTTAGGTAAGTTCAAAACATGTGCACACACACACACACACACACACACACAGCAGACAGAATGACAAGGGAGGGCNTTCAAAACATGTGCACACACACACACACACACACACACACAGCAGACAGAATGACAAGGGAGGGCCTCATTGGTATGTTTCACTCTAATAAAGGAAGTAACCTGTCAACTATGCATGATATCACATCACCAGTCTTCAACATTCATCAGCCGCTCTTGCTCACCAGAGGTTCTTGTTGAATTTTGTGTGTGAGAGAGAGAGAGAGAGAGAGAGCCCTGAGCTTTGTGTGTTTATGTGTGAATTAAGGTTTTCTGCATGTGAGAGTAGACATGTAGACATGCATTTTCTCGTGTGAATATGTGCGTTTGTCCATGTGTGCGTGCATGCACGTGTGTGTGTGTGTGTGTGTGTGTGTGTGTGCCTACCTGGGTTGCCTTTGTCTGTTTTTCTAAAGTATTCAAAGTACCTGAAACCTGGCCTCGGGGAGGAAGTGTGTGACAGCACGTAGCTCCTGGGGCGTACTGTGGAATGTCTCACAAAGACACACACACATACACACTCTACACAAGCACAAAATCAGCGATGTATGGCAGCCAAGGGCAAGATTGGGGAACAGAGGGTTGGGTGAAAAGGAGAAAGAAGGAGAGAGCAGGGGTGACAGAATCACCAGTACATAAAATATGATGAAATTTATGAACAGAATTGGGAAAGAGAAGACACGTATCAAGAAAACCAGAAAGAAGAGAAGAGAAGAGAAGAGAAGAGAAGAGAAGAGAAGAGACACTGGGAGGAACTGAAAGGGAAGAAGAAAGACCTTGGATTGCACTCTCGCACTGGGAGGCCATGGAGAACAAATGTCTTTGACAGTCTCCAGAAATGAATTTTCCTGCCGTTGTTACAACTGCAGCCAAATATGTCAAACTCTCCCAACAGTCCCCAGACCACAGCACGTCAAAGACAGATAAAATATTACAAAAATACTTTATTTGCAAACTCTTTGAAGGTTTCCAACTGAAATATCTCAGAGGACTCTACGTCTCTCTTTCACATAAAGTGTTCATTGTATAAACAACTAAACGACATATTTACTTTTAGGAAAACAAACCAAGAATCCATTTGGTAACAGTATTATGATTTTGTCCATCACAGAAGCAAACTGGAAGTTTCCCTTTATTTGTTTTAATTTTATGCTACTAATATCAGTAATTCTGCCAGAGCATCACTGTTTTTCCCCAAATAGTGAATAATTCCTTTTTTCCCCTCAGAATGAAACATATTGCACCATGAGGTTTGTAACTTGAACTTTGACCTTCCTGCCTCTTAGACAGGAAGTCACTGAAGTCACTCTAGGTGGTTTGAAAATGGTGGACACTCTTCCACCTCTCCTTTTTCTTGTCACTCCTTCAGTCATTAATTAACTCATATGTTCAGTAAAAGCAATAGGATGAGGGAACGTGATCTCGCATGTGTCAAATCAATGCAAATGAAACCCGAGAAACACGTTACACAAACAGATGGACATGCTCTCTAATGCACGAATAAATGTTCTTATCCAACCACATACCTTCACACACAACCAGTGCCGTTTTATGTTTCAAATGATATATGTACAGAATATATACACAGGGCTTAATCAGAGATCCAGCCCTTGCAGCATTTAGGTTATGATATATATAAGCAGATGATGCAATGCTGTTTCCTGTCAAACTACATCCACTGATATGAGTATGGCCTTAACAAATACGCACAGGCTCGTCCAGGAAGAAATCTAGGCTCCCTTGAGCTTCCTTGAGAAGAAACAAAACACTGTCTGGCAAAGAAAATGTATTCGGTAATTTCGTCGAGCCCTGAACCAAATCATATTGATTTAATATGCATGTTTTGGAACTCAATGAGTCACTTTGATGCATATTCTTGTTTTTGCTGCATACAAGTTTAGGTTTCTCCACAAATCACTATGTATTCCAGCTATTATTTTGACATTCGCATAGATTATATAAGTTACTTGATGACAGCAGACTTGTTAATAAAACTGCATGGCTTTGCAGCGGTTGTGGGGTGTTTAGAGCTCTTTTGGTTCAAACCGCTAATGTAAGACTTGGTCAGCATCCACGGCCAGTTAAATTACAGTTAGAAGATATAATCCAGATGAAGGAGAAAACAAGAATCAGAGTAACTCTCCATTTATCTCATCTGCACTAACCATGTCAAGGAACATGCAAAGATAAGGGCATTCATTTGTGTTGTTCGATGACTCTTGTTAAATCAAACCCCTGCTCTAACACACATTTAGGACAGTATCTTTAACACCCAGCCTCTCTTTGGTATACTTTAAACCAGACCAGTGGTCACCAACCTTTTCCAAACCAAGATCACTTCTCATGTCTAAATATAGGCCAAGATCTACCGTTCATAAATATAAGAAATAAACACCCATAAATGTTTAAATGCTGAATAATGCTGCCTCTTTTATTTACAAACAGTCCATTTTTAACAATTTTAATTCAGACTATTGTATGTGTGCTTTGTCAAGGCACATATGAACTGAAATACCGGTATCCTCACCTTCTCTCAAAATCAGCCAAGAAGGCAGAAATTAAAATATGAATGACTGCAATACATTACATGCAGTTTATTTTAACAAGGCAAAGGGAGCTTCAGTTTTTTTGTGCTTGGCCAAAAGGTTACTCACACGAAATGAGGCCTCTGTCACAGCCTTTCTTTTTTCTGTGGACTTGGTAAACAGCAGCTGTTGTGTCTTCAATGCCGACTTCAACTCAGTCACTTTGGCGGAACGCAGAGCACTTTTGGGTGGGAAATCTTTAAATTTCTGGTGGTTAGTGACGTGAGATCGTTTCAGGTTGCCTTTTTTCGCCAGCGCAACTGCTTGGTTACAAAGTCGGCAGACTGGTCTGTCATTGACCAAACTGAACAAAAACTTGTGCTCCCATTCGGAATGAAAGTTGTAGGTTTTTGGCTTCTTTCGCACATTCTCCGCCATCTTATCATATTGCTAGCCAGTTGCTAACTTGTATTTGAATGACTGTGGCTCTGTGGCTTCACGGCCATGGCAGTACCATGATCTAGCCAGTCAGACAGGAGAACAGGAGAGTGACATGTCATAACATTTCTGGATTGGCTGGATCGAAAAAAATATATAAATGACATAAATTCTGATAGGTTAAAACAGTATATTATTATTCCCTAATGCTTTGCGATCTCTTTTGAGTGTCTTAAAGATCAACAGGTTGATCGCGATCGACGGGTTGGTGACCCCTGCTTTAAACCGTACATACAGAGTCAAGAGGACCTCACAGCATGGGGTCTTCCATTGTAAGAGGACAGTGGAAGACAAACTGTACAACTGGCCTTAGACCATATGTTCCATCACCGTCTTTTTAGCCCAGGTATGGTGAAGTTGAGTCAATCCATTCAACATGTGTTCTATATGTGTTTTAGAGAGAGAGAGAGAGAGAGAGAGAGAGAGAGAGACTAAAGGCTCTAGGGCTTCATCTGCTCAACACGTGCCAGGGAAGTTCTGTCATCGCCTCTATGAAGAGTGTAGGAGAGACGGAGAAGAGTGGACTGAAAGAATGGGAGAGCAGAGACAGATGGAGGAATATCAGGGGAGGGAGGGCTATAAAAAGAGCGAGAGAAGGG
>VXCM01002322.1:30519-68969 GCA_014773175.1 Lucifuga dentata
GGGGGGGGGATATGAGAGATGGGGGAAATACAGGGAGGGCATAGAGAATCGAAGGGAGGGGCTCCAAGTCTTCCCAGGGGAGGATCTGAGAAAGCTCTCCCTGTTGGGTTTTGACAAAAACCTTGGCTGGGATCCACTGAACATGCCTCCTCCGTGCCTGGTCCATCTATCATTCTGTCTCTCTTACTTTCTCCCTGTTCCATTCCTCCACCTCTCATCCATCTCTCAGAAGTATTGAAAGCTGTGCTGAGCCAAATCCAGGACACTCATAATCAGACTCAGATCACTTTGTTTGCCAAATGCAATAAATGCACAAGAGTTTGTTTTAATTTGGAGAGATATGTCAACAGATCTGGAACTAAAACAAGTAAATACTGTAACGCATGGCAGAGGGGCAGCAGGATGGCGCTGAACATTTAACAGACAGCGTGCTATATATACATCACTCTATAAATATACATTCAAAATTCAAACACTGTTTTCATTTGGTGATTGGTTTTGCAGCTGCAGGACTACTGGTGAATGTCCAGCGTTGCCGTGGACAATAGCATGAGATCCTGAGCAGGACAAAACGTGCAGATTACATTTAGGCATTTCAACGAGGATTCGACAGGAAGGGCGATTTCCATGCCGGTACGTTGCAGTTACGCTGACTATATCCAATATTTTGTGGCAAAGTTGAGATATAACTTTTCATTTTCACATTTTCATGCCAAAAAATTCAAGAATTGTGTTCTTGTCTGGGTGGAAAAAACCTGCACATATTATTTGGATCATCATTGGAGACTAAGGGGAGAAATGTTTGGGGGTAGGAGTAACAAATCAAAACAGAAAGAAGACCTAAATAACATGGAACAATGACAGAATTTACATGTTCCTAGTCATAATTAAGGAAAACTATGCCAGCAAGATGTCTGGAAAAATGCATACTGCTTCACAATAATCTCAAGACATGTTAGGTAAGCTTTATATTTTACAAGCTTTTCACACCATCTGTTTGAGTTGATATGGTTTATTGTCATTGTTGAACCTGAGAATCTCTAAACTTGAAGCTAACCCATTTTCCTGAAAATTTAAAAGGTTTTCTGTCAATTGGTACAAAGTAAATGACTCCCTTTATCATATGTTCAGAGTACTAAGCCTTTATCTTTGGGTATGCCATTTAGGTGCAAATTGCTCAAAAACACCTTTGGTAGGAAAGGTTAAACCTGTGAAGTTTCCTTAAAAAATACAAATGCTGGAGAGCTTTCCCTCTAACAGCATCAGTATTGGCCTCAAAGAATAATTTGTCATCAAGTATAATGCCCAGGTAAGACAGTTTCTACAGACTGACCCTTGATGACCGCAGGAAGGATGGGTAAAGGATTCTTACAGAAATCAATGAACATCTCTTTAGTTTTGAGTACATCAATGTTTAAAAAAGACTGATCAACCACTGGACAGTGGCTGTTGTCATTTGTTCCGAACTACTTCAGATCATGTTTGAACCACAAGCAAAATGCTGAGTTTTATTTATGACCAGACCAAGATTACCTCCTCAAAACCATTCTTTTGGTCAATGCCCAAGAGTGATTTGCTGAGTCAGACAGACCTGCCTAAATGAAACGTACAAAGGGGGAGAACTGAACCCAAGTCAGACTGAACCCAGCTAGATCAGACAGGTGTTAAAATGCCCTAAATTACCTAAATTCTCTGGAGTTCTCTTCTATAGACTGTTGAAATTATACTTTGCATGATAAAAAAGCTTGTTCTGTTATCTGTCTGGAAGCTAGCTGGAAAGTAGCTTTTCCTTATACGTTATTATCAGCAAATAACATTGACATTTAAGTATCTCTCTAACACACGAGTGCTGACGTCTGGTTCAGTCAGTACTACAAGCAGATAAAATGCCATCAACTGTTCCTCAGGCCTGGACAGAAACATAACACATCTTCAACACACAATGTCACAAGTCAAGAACATTCACAATTCGGCTTTGAGCTCAGTAACAACTCAGCAGAGTGAGTGTAAAACTTCCTCAACAGTGAATATCATGCAGAGGCATTAACTTAATGAGCTGTGGCTAACGCTAAAGTGTGTCGGTGATGTAATGACACACCTGGCAAAGCTCTCCTGGGGCTGCTGCCAGGTGTAGAATAACACCCACTGATGGGCTCGGGTGTGTATGTGTATGAAGAAACTGAAAAATAGAGACAGACAGAACTGGTATAAATGCTGGTGTTCATTCTACCACAGTGCATCTCCAGACAAACTGTAAGTAAAGATTGCTCCCTTGGGAACCCATATGTTGTTTCCAGCCTCGTCGCAGCAGTACATGGAACATAAAACCCTTAAAAAGACTGTACGTGTTGTGATCTCATTTCATCTTCCTGGCAATTTAAGTGATTTGAGTTTTACTGTGGACATTCTGCTAACAAGCTAACTGGAGTGATTTACAGTGGACGAACAGGCCAAACAGCTGAAAGTGTGTCTGTTCATGCATTTCTGTATGGACTGAACCTGTGATCCGTCTGTAACAGGACAGTATCAGTGACCTCTGACCTTCCTGCCTGCTTGTTAGAAATTACGATTTGCCATTTGTGATTTTACAGCTGCTAAAGGCAGGCCAGCCAACTATAAATTATCTTAGGAAATCTGCATTTTATAACCAGATTAGGCCTCCTAATTCCGAAGTCCTGCGTATCTCATGTGCAGAAATACCCCATTTGAGATAAGTCCATTCCTCTACCTGATCTGTGCTGCTGGTTATCATGCTACATTAGAATCCAATGAGGCGTGTAGCCACCAGAGCAGTGCTATGCCGTGCCGTGCTAACCAGCTGTGCTCCTACAGCTGAGATTTACAAGCTGAACTCAGAAAGAGATGAAAGGTGACTGGACGAGGGGAGGAGGAGTCAGCAATTCCTCTGTCTCATCATGTCTCTAAATCACTGATAGGGGCTTTTAATTCAAACAGTCCATACGTGCTGCCGTGCATGCAGGTACACCGACGCACACACAAGCATATCATCACCAGAAGGGTTAATGCGTAGATAATTTAGCTGATCCTGCTCCCAAATTTTCCATTTTATTCAGACATGATGTAAATTGGTGAGACATGATGCTTGAGTGTGTTTGACATTATAGCACTATAAATGAAATATATATATGAAACAAGAAATATTCAAGTCGACAGAGAAGCCCATGAGAACTAACACACTGATTCTAACTCAAATCGAAGAATCTGCAGCTGGTTTTTTCTCCCCTGTCAGCACCCCTACCCTGTGAGTGTGTGTGTGAGTGTCTTTCTAGCGCTTGGGTGCCATGATTCTTTGCTGTGTTCTTGCTAGCTATGACTCATCGTCACTGCCGCACCAGGCTGCTGCCTTGGCATCACACACACACACACACACACACACACACACTCAGNCACTGCCGCACCAGGCTGCTGCCTTGGCATCACACACACACACACACACACACACACACACTCAGGCATCGTGGCAGCCAACTCCTACAGAGCTTCTGTGTTGTGGATGGAAAAGGAAGAAAGGATTAAAGGAGAGGGAAAATAGAAGAAATGTCTCCTGAAGCCCAAACCTCCTACTCTTATTAAGGTGTCTTTTAAGGAAACTTTTAAATTGTCTGAAATACCATCTGTGGCCAGGAGCGGGGAAGATTTCAGATAAAACCTGTTATTGAGATCAATGAGTCTCTAGGGACCAGCACTGTCAGAAGATGGCCCCTGTAGATAAGCTTTTCAATTTGTTCCTGCACCCTTGGGTTAATATCTCATTCTGGTTTCCTTCCTAAAGGTAAAGGAATTACTGTAACATTTCCAAATCTTCTTAATCTCATTTCAGACTTTAAACGGTAGATTTTGCTATTATATAACTCTGAAGAAGAGGAGCCTGAAGTACAGCTTGGGGGGGGGGGGNGGGGGGGGGGGGAAAATGGTCAGGTGCAACAGCAGGACTTAATGATTAATTTACCAACAGATGACAAGCCTTCAGGATATACACAGATTACGTAAGGTTAGACACCTTCTGTCTACACGCACGCAGAGAGACACGCTGTGTTAATAATGAACTGGACTTATCTGTAGCGCATTAGCTGCTATGTACATTGTGTGTGTGTGTGTGTGTGTGTGCCAAATTTTGTCATGCATGTGCACTGTCACTAGTGGGATCCATCTGAGGCTGAGTCTGAATCCGAGCGTACTGCATGAAAACACATTATGCAGAGGAGAATTCTGGAGAGGTCACTGGATTTTTATTCATAAAGCATCTGCTATAAAGCTTTTGCTAAATGAAGCATCCAATATTTGAAGAATATGACAATGACTCTGACCTAAATGGTTTCTGCATGATCATAAATGTTACTTTTATGTGAATTTGTGGTATGGTAACATTTAACTAGATGCAATCTAATTTTACAAGACCAAGCAAGTGATAGTTATTTCCCCCGCTTGAATCGAGTCCCCAAAGTAGCGGCATTAATTGGAAAATGGTTAATTTCCCCAAAACATGAACTATCCCATTAACAAGGGAAGGCTCTTTGAGATTAATAGGGAGGCTGCAAAAGTAAAGAAAAGCCCCATATAAGGATGCTGTCATACCTGTAGTTTGTTTGGCTTCATGAAATAAATCCAAGTGAACCAAAATATAGCAACATAAGCCATGTGAAAACATTTTTGGCCACTCATTGGTCAGAATGTCTAGGTCTGGAAGCGAGGAAGTCAAAACAGGAAGATGTTTAGAAGATGGGACAGTAAAATAACATGGAATGCCAACAGAATTGAGGTTTCCTAGTCATTGTCATTATTTTACCCATATACTAGGCAAAATAATGCCAGCAAAATGCTGAATTTCAATGAGTTTCAAGACAGTATCTGGAAATGCTTCACGTGTGAGGAAGATGTGCCGCTTTTGAATGAATGAGCATACTGAGCACATATAACATGCTAACCTTCAACATGTTAATTCAAAGAGGTTTTAGTGAGTTTAACATGCGTCTGTTTGATTTGTAAGGATAATCAAGGGTGTAGTCACCAATGCGCATCTCTCTGGTTCTAGATCAATCAACGAATCAATGCATTACCTTGTAACTGGTTCAGAAATACATTCACACCACAAATGAATGACTGGTACATTCATGAACGACCAGAGCTCATGTAGAATTGGACTGTGGTCCTTTCCTCTCAGTGTCTTGGTCTGATTGTTTTGGTGCAGACCAGGGTGGAATTTCTGTGTTCAGATCAGCCCAAATTAACTGTACCATGGGGGAAAAGAAGGCCATACCAAACCATACGTAGGTGTGAAAATGCCCTAAAAATGAAAAGTAAAGGCCTGTAATATAAATTTGTTGAAATTAAGCCTTCTAACATCAAACCCATCTTTTCTCCATTGTTTGCTTTTGGTTATGAACCTGTTCTACCTCTCCAAGGAATTAACCCGTTTGCAGCAATCAGAATCACCTTTGCTGCTTTTACACTGATAGTAAACGCAAACCAGTTAATATATGAAAGCGTTTGTGCACAAAGCTTCAGGTGCAGACAGTCTCCCAAATCAGCAAACCGCAACAATCCAGATCCACTGAGTCAAACACATCCCGCGTCAGACTGACCATCAGGAGAGGTGGGGCTTTTCCCGGTGGGCCGCAGCCATTGGTGGGCCAACTGGTGGCCTTTGCACTGCACAATATAAGTAAAATTAACTTAAACTAAGCAAACATAATATTTTTCTTCCATAATTTTCTTAGCGCTTAGACGAAAAATGGATTCTAAAAAGAGAAAGGGTGGTGCGGAGAAATAATGGACAATTATGGACTTATTCGCCACTACATCACACTGGTACACCATGCCACATTGTATTTTAAAGCCTAGGAAAATCATCAACTTGCTATGTATGACTCAGTGGGCTACAATACATGAAAGCTAAAAAAAAAAAAGAAAAAAGAAAAAAGAAAGGAAATATCTAGATCTATAATGGGCTGTGAGACTGTAAAATGTGATGATTGACTGTATCGGAATGTAGCATCCTCCCAAATGCAATCTTAGCAGAAAGTGATATAAAACACATCTTAACAGTAGAGAAGCTTAGATGACAAGAGAGAGACTGATGGGAATGAAAAGATGGAGGCAGACCATGTAAGAAGATAAAGAAATGCCTCTGTGTTTTCCATTTGTCTTGGCTAAGTGCATAATGACATCAGCGCTGATTTGGAGACTTGCTGGGCAAAGGTGGTGGTGCGATGAATGAAGAGGGTTAAGACAAGGAGAAGAGAGGGAGAAGTGACAGAATGTGAGAAAGAGAGAGAGAGGGAGAGAGAGAGAGAGAGAGAGAAAGAGAGTGTGTGTGGGTGAGAGAAAACAGCCTCAGGTTCATGGAACTTATTGCTTGTTGCCAAATAAAGCAGCCCTGATGAGAGAAAGGGACACACACACACACACACACGCATGTTATGCTGCCACAACACACACACACACACACGCAATCCACCCAGATTCCTCACGAAAGGTTTCATTATGTGTATGTGGCCAGTACTTAGAGAGTCTGGCAGCCTAATGATACCTATTTCCACCACTCAAAGCTCTGACACCAAAGACTTCGGCCGTAAATCACTCACTGCTCTTTGCGCTAATTAATAAAGCCATGCCAGACTCCGAGACTCTGGGAAAATTTGATAATGTTCACAGAAAAACCTTCAAAGTCAAACTCAATTATCAAAATGAAGTGGCTGAGAGGTTGTGTTTTTTGCTGACTCAGGAGAGTTGAGGATATTGTGTATGTGTTTATGTGCACATATGTGTGTCTCTGTGTGTTTGTGGCCAAGGGGGAGGGGGGTNACTGCTGAGGTCAAAGCTGTCCTGACCTCTCGGCAACCAGGGGGGTCAGAGGTCACATGTCCCCAGGGAACCAGTGGCGATACCCACATGTTGGAGAAGACTTGCTGGACTTTTAATGGAGCTTGCCATTAGTGTTCATAGTCTAAACACATTGAACACGATGAGACAAACGTTAGACATCCGACAAAGAAAACCCTTCAGTCTCATCTGTCCCAACACATTTATTAATCGCATAAATTGGTGCGTGGATTCACAATAATTAGCTCCAAGACCCTCAAGACAGCCTGTTGCCCTTGTTGCAACTCGCCAGGCTCATTTAGCACCTGCAATTAGCCTGAAAACACAACACGTGGAGTGACCTCAATTCACCCCAAACAAAACACAGACATTCACACAGTCATGTATGTTGCATTCAACTGTTCTGAAATGTTTTGGAACAAACAGAAACTTTCAGTATTACCTAATCTAGGTAATACTGAGGCAGCATTAAAGTTTTCCTTAATTGAAAGCTAGTAATTGTATGGACAAACAATATTTAAAACCTGTTATATCAATTCTGGAAAATTTGGGGATATTTAGGTCTCTTTTACACCTTGATTAAAATGTGATCTCTGTATCTAGTTATCTGGATTCTGCCTAGAATGTAATTGGATCTCAGTTGGCGGATTATTATGCATTTAAAGCCTATGTTTCCTACTTGCTCCATGAACAAACTTCATCCAAACTTTAAGAGAATGACAAATTTCTTTACGTGGGCTGTTGTTCACATTTCAGGTGCAGCCCACAATCCTGATTCGAAATAACTTTATTAACCAAAGCGAACAGATACAGTAAGATGAGACGGGCTGATGTTTTTTACTTGTGGATGGATTTTGTCTCAGGAATGCGTCCTAGCTGAATCCGTATCTGTTGAACCGACTAAATTATCCTATCCGTACTCAGATGGGTGGGACTTAGATCATTAATCTGGTTTTATTATTATTATGTTTTTAATGAATTGACAGTGTGAAGACTATGACGGTATATTAGTATTATATTATATCATATTATTACATATGAAGGGAAAAAAACCAAAGGGGCATTATTTCGAGTTTTAAATGCGCAAATTTGCGAGTTAAAAAAACATGCAAATTTGCCAGTTTAAAAAAACGAAAAATAGTCCTTATGCTGTCCATATTCCATGTTTTAAAAGTCCATATGTATATGATAATTAGATGATTTTGCACTAAAAGCACAATTTTCTTCATTGCTAAATCCAATGGAAAAGTACAATTTAATAAGGTCATGTACTGCAGGCATAGTCATAACTAATTTGCCAGTTTTAAAAGTCAGTATGCTTATGATAATGCATATTGTGCTAAAAGCACAAGTATTTCTTTACTGTTAAATCCGATGGAAAAGCATAATTTAATAAGGTAACGTGCAGGCATAGTCACAACGTGAGACTGTTAATTCCGATTCCCACTGAAGGAGCATTCCTCCTTCTGTGCTTTCATTTCTGACTGACGAAGCCATTTGGATGGATGGTGAGACGTTTCAGAATTAAAACCTTGAATCTAGTTGACCTGAATGAGTTTTTATAAAACATATCTACCACCTGGATGACTGAGAATCTTCATCAAAACAAATCTGGATAGGACTTCTTTTAATAATATTGTTTATTTTTATAGTGTACTTTCTTTGTCTTCTAAATAAATAAATGAATAAATAAGAAATAAGTTGTATCTCACCGCTTATTGGGGCAACATTAATGTAGACTCTTCATAAATTGCACTTTTGGTGAAGAAACANATCTCACCGCTTATTGGGGCAACATTAATGTAGACTCTTCATAAATTGCACTTTTGGTGAAGAAACAAGGTAGAAATGCGGCATCCATATTGCCACACAAATCAATGAAATAACACTGTGCCAGGTCAAGATGTATTATTGTGCCATTTATTAAAAAAATTAGAACTTTTACCATCTGACACCTAATGAGCTGCCTAGATTTAATTACTAACTAGCTTTAGCATTTAGTCATTTGTGAATGAAAGATGCTAATTTTGTATGCTTTTTTTTTTTTTANGCTTTAGCATTTAGTCATTTGTGAATGAAAGATGCTAATTTTGTATGCTTTTTTTTTTTGAAAGCCAATTTCTCTCCCACACTGACAATATCTTTTGAAGAGAAATAACAGAATGACACTGAAAATGTCTTAAATCTCTTTTCTTCTTTTTGTTTTTTTACACTTTACCAGACAAATTGCCACTTGTTTGACTTTTAAACTTACTCTCATCAAACACCAACGTACTTTTAGGACACTAGCTGTGTTTTCACTGATGTTAGCTTCTGGAGACGACTGAAAAATGGACATCAAGTCTTCTGGACAAAACTCTGACATTTTACAGTCAAATAAAGGTTGAATTTACATACTATGGTAATGACGCGTGTTTTATCTGCACAGTCTACATGTATGTGTCTTTTTGTCAGGATTCATTCAACATTTTTGGAAACGAAATTCTAATTTTGTGGATTTTATTATTTTAGGGTAAAATATCTCACCTAAAGACCTGTTTGTTATAGCTTTTCCTAATTTCCCTTTAATCCCTGTTCCTTTATGTGTCTAGATCCTGTGTGTGTGTGTGTGTGTGTGTGTGTGAGACAGGCTAACTTGTCAAATTACTGACACCTCAATACAGTGAAGCTTCCCTATAAGCTCGATCTTGCTACAAAACACTTTTAAATTGTGAAATTCTTTAAACACACTTTCTGTGAAATAAAAATAAATAAAAATAAGACATATTTAAAAGTTGATTTTTTTTATTTATTTTTTTTTACTTTTATGAGACTTTTCACATCCTGAACAATGCAAAGGCTTGAAGAAGGCCAACAGTCAATTCTTTGGTTACCGCTTCTTGGATATTTTGCCAACCTGGAAGAGAGAGAGAGAGAGAGAGAGAGAGAGAGAGAGAGAGAGAGAGAGAATTAAAACAAGACTAATCTACAAGTATGTTTGCTGCTCGAGGACTATGTGTGTGCTATGCTATAAGCTGTTCGGAGGTGTGTGTGTGTGTGTGTGTGTGTGTGTGTGTGTGTGTGTGTGTGTGTGTGAGCAGAAGACAGAGAGGGGTATAGTCATACCTTGTCGTCCTTCAAGAAGGAGGCCAAGAGAGAGTTCTTGTTCTTGTTCACGCTCTTCTCCTCCTTGTTATTCCTCCTTTCCTCCTCTTCTTTCCTCTGTTCCTCTCTTTCCTTCCTGTCTTCCTCTTTGTCCCTCCTCCTTTCCTCCTTCCTCTTCCTCCTTTCCTCCTCCTTCTTGGCCGCCCTTTTGTCCACCTTCTTATATTCTCTCTTCTCCTCTTTTTCCTCCTCTGGCTGTTTAAAAGGTTTCACCTCCTCCTTCTGTCTGGGAGGAGGCTGTACCATCCACCTCATGGACCACTTCTGCAGCTCCCTTTGAAGGTCAGAATCAACCTCCTGCTCCCCTGCCTCCTCCTCCTCTTCATCCCACTCCCACTCCTCTTCCTCCTCCTTATCTGGCTCCTTGTCCTTCTTTACCTCCTTTTCTATGGGATTTGCAATCCACCAACTTGACAACTTCTTCATGTCCCTTTCCAAGTCTGAAGCCTTGCAAGCCTCCTCCTCCTCCTCCTCATCCTCCTCCTCCTCCCAATTCCATACCTCTTCCTCCTTCTCTGGCTCTTCCTCCCTCTCTTCATCCTTCTTCAGTCTGAGAGGCATCTCTGCTATCCACTTGGTTAACCATATCTTCTCCTCCTCATCCATGTCTGAATCATCATCATCATCTTCCTCCTCCTCCTCCTCGTCCTCCTCCTCCTCCACTACCTTTTCCTTCTCCTCCACCTCTTCCTCCTCCTTCTCTGGCTCTTTCTCCCTCTCTTCCTCCTTTTTCAGTCTGAGAGGCATCTCTGCTATCCATTTGGTTAACCATATCTTCTCCTCCTTATTCATGTCTGAATCATCTTTCTTTTCCTCCTCCTCCACCTTTTTCTCCTCCATCACCTTTTCCTCCTCCTCCACCTCTTCCTCCTCCTCCTTCTCTGGCTCTTCCTCCCTCTCTTCATCCTTCTTCAGTCTGAGAGGCATCTCTGCTATCCACTTGGTTAACCATATCTTCTCCTCCTCATCCATGTCTGAATCATCATCATCATCTTCCTCCTCCTCCTCCTCGTCCTCCTCCTCCTCCACTACCTTTTCCTTCTCCTCCACCTCTTCCTCCTCCTTCTCTGGCTCTTTCTCCCTCTCTTCCTCCTTTTTCAGTCTGAGAGGCATCTCTGCTATCCATTTGGTTAACCATATCTTCTCCTCCTTATTCATGTCTGAATCATCTTTCTTTTCCTCCTCCTCCACCTTTTTCTCCTCCATCACCTTTTCCTCCTCCTCCACCTCTTCCTCCTCCTCCTTCTCTGGCTCTTCCTCCCTCTCTTCATCCTTCTTCAGTCTGAGAGGCATCTCTGCTATCCATTTGGTTAACCATATCTTCTCCTCCTTATTCATGTCTGAATCATCTTTCTTTTCCTCCTCCTCCACCTTTTTCTCCTCCATCACCTTTTCCTCCTCCTCCACCTCTTCCTCCTCCTCCTTCTCTGGCTCTTCCTCCCTCTCTTCATCCTTCTTCAGTCTGAGAGGCATCTCTGCTATCCATTTGGTTAACCATATCTTCTCCTCCTTATTCATGTCTGAATCATCTTTCTTTTCCTCCTCCTCCACCTTTTTCTCCTCCATCACCTTTTCCTCCTCCTCCTCCTCCTCCTCCTCCTCCTTCTCTGGCTCTTCCTCCCTCTCTTCATCCTTCTTCAGTCTGAGAGGCATCTCTGCTATCCATTTGGTTAACCATATCTTCTCCTCCTTATTCATGTCTGAATCATCTTTCTTTTCCTCCTCCTCCACCTTTTTCTCCTCCATCACCTTTTCCTCCTCCTCCTCCTCCTCCTCCTCCTCCTTCTCTGGCTCTTCCTCCCTCTCTTCATCCTTCTTCAGTCTGAGAGGCATCTCTGCTATCCATTTGGTTAACCATATCTTCTCCTCCTTATTCATGTCTGAATCATCTTTCTTTTCCTCCTCCTCCACCTTTTTCTCCTCCATCACCTTTTCCTCCTCCTCCTCCTCCTCCTCCTCCTCCTCCCTCTCTTCCACCTTCTTCAGTCTGAGAGACATCTCTGCTATCCATTTGGTTAACCATATCTTCTCCTCCTCATCCATGTCCAAATCCTCCTCCTCTTTTACCATCTCCTTTGACTCCTCTTTCTCTTCCTCCTCCAGTTTGAGAGGCATCTCTGCCTCTCTCTCCTTCTCTGACTCCCCCTTTATCACCAGCTCCATCTCCTGCTCCTTCTCAATGTCCTTGTCCTCCAACTCCTTCTCCTCCGGCTCCAACTCCTTATTCTTCTTCATGCATGCCGGGATGAAGAACCTGAAGAACTGCTTCCACAGCGGTTTCTTCTTCTTTTTCGTGGCCTCATCATGCAACAAAGCCTCCATTTTGAGCTCACTCTTGTTTTCTTGGAGGACTTCCTGTTCCTCCTTTGAAGCCTGGAGATCCACCTCTGGCTCCCTCTCAGTCTGCGATGTCATGACATCCTGACTCTGTTCAAAGAGCTTCCTCATCACCATGTTGACTTCTCTCTGAAGGGCCATGTTGTTCTCCATCAGGAGCTGGAGCTCTGCTGTAAGGGCCCCATTTCTGTGTTCATGAAGCTCCTGGTTGTGCACGACGGTCTTCATCGTCTGGTGCTGATTCCACGTATCAAACACCTGCTGACCGAGCACAGCCTCTGCTTTTAGATTCTGAAAGAGAGAAACCACTGTAAGCCACCTGCATTTACATATATGCAGTATAAATACATTATCTATCTATCTGTGTGTGTGTGTTCAGTTGCTATGGTGTTTGTTGTTCGTTGCTAAGGTGTTTCAATTTTACTACAGATTTCAGTTCTACAACAGCTTATTAAAACAATTCAACTTGCAAACTATTAAAATGGTTCAAATCTATAATTTAGGGATTTTAAGGCTCAGATAATTAACCGTCCTGTTCAGATTACTAATGACTCACCTTACAGGTGTGAACGTCCTGGTGGCTGGCTGCAGCAGCAGGCTGCTTGGACGCTGTCGCTGCCGCCTGGTCCTCAGTACCTGGAGGACGCTGGTGGTCCTCCGGCCCGTCCTCGAACACAGTCGGCGCGTCAGCAGTCCAAACCTGCTGCTTATCACCCTTATCCATCACTGAGAAAGTGTGAGGCATCTCGTTAACACAAAAATCACTTATGTTCGCTCCAGTAATGATAGCTGCATCCATTTTTCAAAAGCTGTCAGTACAAGTGAACAAATTTGAATAAACTTAAGAGCACAGAAAGTGATATGACATCATAACATTTGTTGCATGATGTCATTTTACAATCTCTCCCCCTCCCCCACTCTGTAGTTACGATTATATAAAATATTAAAGCAATTATTGACAAATTGATAATGAATATCTATTCCTGCATTAATTAATTGGTTCAGCATTGTTGCATTTATAGTGACACCCCACCCCATTGTTATTGAGAAAGAAACTTTTTTTTTTTTTTTTTTTNTTTTTTTTTTTTTTTCCTGTACCAAATATCATAATGCTGCTGTAAGTCACAATCAGCAAGATGGTTTAAACACTGAGATAAACTCTTTTATCCTGAGCTAGTACCAGGCCAAAGGGAAGTGCCCTAAACAACTGCTTCATGTTGGTTTGGCCTTAACTTTTCCATAATAGAAACTAAAATCAATTTTAATATTTGGAAGCAGAACAACTTAAGGCTGTTTTTGCAATAAAAACAGTCTCAAATTAGCCAATTAAATGCACTAAATAAGCTACTTAAACTTCCTGTTGCTGAGGGAAAATAGACAGATATCCAGTGTCAAAAAAAAAAAAAAACTTTATATTTTTTCATTTGTCTTTATTGTTTAAAGACAATGTTATATGAGTAAAAATTAACTAATAAAAGAAGTAAACCAAGTAGAAGAATCTGCAGATAAACCTGAAATACACCTGTATATTTGTGGAATTGTCAAGGCAGGTCAGTGATTCATGAACATCGTACTAGGACTCAGTTGTGATGTGTGTCATGACTTTCATCACCACAATATTTCTTAACACCACCATTTTACAACAAAGTCATAGTCCAAGAAGAAGTGTTTATTATTATACTTATACTTCAAAGCTGAACAGGCCAGAATGAGAAGGAAATGTGACATGAAATCACACAAACTTAGCTCATTATGCATAGTGTGAAAGATGGACACACACACACGCGGGTCACATTTTGTGTTTATGATTATTTTTATGGTCTATTTTAATTTAATTAAATACCTTATTTCACTGTTTCACTGTTAAGTACGCCGCAAGGGGGCGACGTTCTAACTGGTAGCAGGGTGCAGCATTTTAAAGACTCCAGCGCATGCGTACAGAAGTTCCAGAACCCTGAGTAGCATGCAGAAATAGCTATTAATGGCTGAATTTACACCCCCATACTATAAGCATTATATACATCAAAGAATGCTGTCGAGTGACGTATATATAGTATAAGCCTATATCATAGTAAAACCAGTATATGATCATGTTATTGCTTTTAAAGGCGAAGCGAAGACGGAAGTACGGACAAGGAGTTCTCTTGCCTCGCTCGGATACTTTCGTCGAGCAGCCGAATGCTCCGCGCGCTGTCTGTTTCCACCAATCACAGCGACGCGAGTCACTGGCTGAAAAAACGGACCAATCGCATTGCGAGTCGTGGTGTTATGGCTCAGGAATGCAACTCGTCATCAACCGTCGGGGTTCGCTTCTCCTCAGCTGGAGCTGTTGNTATGGCTCAGGAATGCAACTCGTCATCAACCGTCGGGGTTCGCTTCTCCTCAGCTGGAGCTGTTGGCGTCCGTCAGTAGTCACTACAGACTCTCACCGCGCCTCCAGGTAACTAAACTACTTCTCTTTGCTTGCTATTTAATGTGGGTGTTTGATTTGTTTTTACAAGCATTTTACATGAGCATTAATGAGAAACCAGAGTTCTCAAAACCAGCTTTTCTCTCCTTTCTGATCCGCCAAAACAGTGAGGTGCCCTTATTATTTTCTGCCTGCCCTCCCTCTGTTTAAGTTACAACGTCATGCAAACTCTGCTAAAGCTATTTATCGAGTAGCTAGCATCCAAACTGCGTTTAAGGGCTTTTTTCGCTCCAAGGAGAGGTGTATTCCGACTTTGACCGAGCTGTCAAACCTGTTTTCTCCTCCTCAGCCGGACAGCTGACGTGCCAAAAGCGGCAGTATGGCCACAGGTCAGTCGGTGCTGCTGCTTGCAGTGAATATTCTGCTCATATCAGAGTTCATCCTGGCTAAGAGGGACTACTACGACATCCTCGGGGTGCCCAGAGATGCCACAGAGCGCCAGATCAAGAAGGCTTTCCACAAACTGGCCCTCAAGTATCATCCTGACAGAAACAAGGAGCCAGACGCCGAGGCCAAGTTCAGAGAGATAGCTGAGGGTGAGTGAAAGTGAACCATTTATAATCTTATATAAAATGGAAACAGTCATGATTTTCAACTTATAAACTGTCTGCTACGTAAGCCAAAGTTGAGTCAGTTGCTTGTGATTTAACAAAAAATTCTAAATGGTAGTGACATCAAAGATTCATCAAACAGTGAATGCTTTGTTTTGTTATGTCTCTGTCAGCTTATGAGACGCTGTCAGATGACAAGAGGAGGAGAGAGTATGACCAGTTTGGTCACGGCCCGTCACCAGGGGCAGGACAAGGAGGCGGCGGTGCAACCTTCAACCAGCGCCACCAGTCCTTCAACTTCAACTTTGATGACATTTTCAAAGATTTTGACCCTTTTGAGCAACAGCAGCAACACCAACACCACTTCCACGCCCATGCACATGCCCACCATGCCCAGCACAACAGCCACTTTGACAGCCACTTCCGGGCCCACCAGGAGACCATGAACAGGCACAGGAGACAGTTTCAGGGGACATTTGGTGGAAGGGTGTTTGACGACATGTTTGAGGACTTGGAGAAGATGTTCTCCTTTAACACGCACAGTTCCAGCACCGATGACGGTTTCCAGGGTTCGGCAAAGCACTGCAGGACAGTGACCCAGCGCAGGGGGAACATGGTGACCACCTTCACCGAATGCTCCTGAGGCGTTCGGGCGTAACACGGAACACCTGTGTTACAGTCACTTGGGACACTGCTGGGTTTAAGCTTTTTAGCTGTGGTTTTTGAAATTGAATGCTAATTTATCAGTTGGACTAGAATGTAGTTTGCGTGGCTTTTTTAATTTGTTGTTTATAATTTGCCTCTAAGAACAAGTATCCAAGTGGGCCTGATAAAGTGGCTACTTCCAAGCAATAACTCCCTTATGTGTGTTCATACTACAGTAGTAAGTCTTCACTTTATTCAGATACCTCCCCATTATTTAGCTTTCTGGGTTCACTGTTTACTTTTATTTAAAATTAGCACACAGATTGACAAAAATTTTCACAGCTTATATAGACTACTTTAACTTGGATCAATTCATTTAATCGCACTTATGGCAGGTTTTGCTGTGAAAATGGACCATTATATTCCTCAAGATGTCTGTACGTTCTCAGCGATCAACTGTTACCTCGTTTTTTTGTTTGTTCCAGCAAAGTTACATCTACCTTTAATAAGTCTCAGCAGGAAATTAACACCAGTCCCACAATAAAGTCAGCTGGTCTGAAACGTTTCCTACGCTGATCAGAATGTGCAATATTTGGCACTTTTCTTCTTCATGTTGCCTATCTTTCACAGACAGTGCTGTGTATATGTCATTGTCTAATGTTTGCACTTTGAGAGTGTGCGTGTTTGTGTTTGTGTGTGTGCATGCACAGAGTGATATGAATGTTGATTGTGGGTGCATAATATCTGGAGATTGAATAAAGAATATCAAGAGCAAATGCTGCTGTCATTTTTTAAATTAGGATGTATTTTGGGTTCACATGTAAAATAATGTTTTTACATTTTCATTTAATTACTGCCTGCTGAGAATGAAATTTACATCTTCCCCTTGGCTAAGCAGTAACTAATGCAAATATAGCTTCAGATGATACCATGGCTGTACTTTATAAAATACAATGATATAAATAATAGACTCAAGGTGACACCAGAAAATCCACCATTGTGCTCCAGTCCTCCGTTTTTTCTAAAATTTGAAGTTTAACACCATCATAGTATAGATGATATAGATGTAGCATCCAGGTGCTCGACACACAACATGAACATGTCGCAACAGCCCTACAATACATAATCCCTTAATGAAGATTATAATGTAAACCTTTTCTTGACACTATGTCAGAGATAATGATTTAAAGGACCATACCACCCATTTTGCATGTTTGAGCCTAATATATTCAATTTTCATATGCGTAACATGCGTAATCATTTCCCAAAACATTACTGGAACGGTGAATTGAAAAAATTTTTCCTACCTTCCAGACCGCCATTTTTCAGTTCATTCTGGTACGCTATTAAAATCAACTTTTTGATACGAGAGTCTTTGGATAGGTAATCCGTTATCGTGAAAAACACGTATAATATTCAGGTTTTTTCAGTGTTACATAATTTTAGCATTTAAGTGCAATAAAAAGTGTGGAGTGAATGTATGTCTCCACCAGGGAATATATTCCCAAAAGAAGACCTGCGTTTATGGAAAAATTTAAAGGACCATGACTTCATAAGGCTGCATAACTATTAGCAGGAGAAACATCAAATTTTAAGGGTTTACTGCTTGAATATTTGATTTTGAAAGATTAAGAGATTTTGCAAAATATCAGGAAAGCTGAAATATGGTTTTATCCTTTGGGAAATGATTGTCAGTAACCTTATGTGTATGAAAATTGAATATATTAAGCTCAAACATGCAAAAAGCATGGTATGGTCCTTTAACTCCTTGTTAAATTTCCAGATTTAACTCCAGAAAGCTGCAGTTCAAGCTGAAGTCCTGTAGAGAGCCCACTTTCACAGAAAAGACAGGCAGGGTTGAGAAGACTGCAAATCCAACAAAACTTTCATAGACCTACAACACACACGTAACATTCAATTTCTGGCCTTGGTAAAGAAATGTGTTTAAAGAGCAGCTTAACACCAAATCCATTAGTTGTTAAGTCATATGTAAAGTCACATTTTTTTTTTTTTTTTGTTTTACCACTGCTGGGGCAAAAAAAAAGCACAGAGAAAGAAAGTTTAACTTACATAGGCCATTCTGGGACATATCAGGCTCTTCTCAGAGTCCTATGTTCCCCAGTTCAATATTCTGTTAACACACATTAAGTGAGTATTAAGAGAATGACCCTAAACCATTATGTGCTCTATTGTGCTATATAGAGCTGGGAACATAGGAATGACTCAGACACATGTCAAACACAGATGCAGCTGAGCTAACAACAACAACAATGGGCTGCCTTCCAAATGTCAGGCCCTGGGATTCTGCATGATGCTCACAGACAGCATTTACCACACCTAAACTGAAGCAAGCCTTAATAAATATTAGCAATTCCACATGTGCTTTTCCTGGCATGAAAAGTGAAAGTGTCCCTTGTGAGAAAGATCTGTTAGTTGTACTGTCAGACCCACTTTGGTAGCTTCAGCTGTGTTTGCCAACCTAAGAGTGAAACGAAATGAAAGAAGTAAAGGAAAAGCCGGTGGTTTATCAAACTGATAAGGAACTTTTTTTGAATATCCAAAGAAAATTTCACTGGAATTTGTTTATTAGCTTTTGACATATCTTATCACAGTCTATGTTTTGAATAAGTTACATTTTTTTACTTTATCTGGTGGTTCTAGATAAAGTCAGGGCATCAGGGACCAAAAATGTCCACACCAAATTTCATGGCATTCAACCATTCAATGTTAACATTCATTAGAATGATTGTTGCTAAAGTAGAATTCCACTTTCCAGCTCTTCCAACTGTTCAGAATGAACAAAGGCTTTTGATTTTTCCTTTCAATACAACCAGTTTTCCTAGATTTCTCAGTATCATGACACCATCAACTATCCCAAAAACAGCAGCACAGTTTGTACTCATTCATTCCTCTGTCCTCCCTACAGAACTTTATAGGCAGGCACGACTAATCAAACACAGATACGCTGTTAGCCCTGCCTCTTAACTCCTCCTCTATTCCATGATACTGGTACACTGAGTAAATCCTTCTTGTCCAACTGCAGAAGGATTCGGCTTGTATGTGCAGCTGCTTGTGCACTGATCCTGTGGAAAACCATCATGATGCCTTCAGTGACACTAAACAATGGAGCAAAGATGCCTATTTTGGGTCTGGGGACATGGAGGGTAAGGCTGCTTAATCCTTAGAGGCTATAATGTTGTACTGTCTTGTTCTGTATGTTTGATATGAATCCGCTGCTTTGCCCAGGTTCATAGGTCACATCCGCAACAGTGAGGCAATGAATAGAATTACATAATACACTAATTAAACCAACTCTTTACTTCATAAAGAGTAAACATTTAAGCTGTG
Source organism: Lucifuga dentata (assembly GCA_014773175.1). Taxonomy (NCBI): domain Eukaryota; kingdom Metazoa; phylum Chordata; class Actinopteri; order Ophidiiformes; family Bythitidae; genus Lucifuga; species Lucifuga dentata. Next base: position 49,858 of record VXCM01002322.1, read on the forward strand.
AATGTGCAAACATATATATTTCTCAATATATTGCATGTTTTTTTTTTTGTTTTTTTTTACTACAATCTGATCAAGACGATAATCACTGCCACTGCTGACACATCTTACTGCTTATCTGTCTCTGCAATTTCCTCTCTCTGTATACTTGCCATCCACAGGCAGACAAGGGAAAAGTCAAAGAGGCTGTGAAGGTGGCCATATCTGCCGGTTACAGGCACATTGATTGTGCTTATGTATACCAAAACGAAGAGGAGGTTGGGGCTGGAATTCATGCCATGATTGACCAAGGCGTGGTAAAGAGGGAAGAATTATTTATCATCAGTAAGGTACGTGGCCAAAGTGATAATAGACTGTACGGTTCAAAATAGACAGGTGTTCTTGTGACAAATAACACGATAGGAGATCATTTATTTTTCAGTGGTGGTAAGACAAATGGCATAAAGGTCCATATAAGCGTTCATATTATTCATCAATATGCACCACAAACACTGACGATAATCACTTTTCTTAGTTTAGGACAATTGCTTGTTCATTTAATAAAACGAAAAGTTAAATGAATTAATGAAAATTCCAGATTACCTCCTAGAAGACGTTGGACTTGGACTGATGACCTCAAATGTAAAGGTTTATTAAAGTCCTCTTTTCTTTTTTAATAGTTATGGTGCACTTTCCACCTTCCATCTCTGGTGAGGAAAGGCTGTGAGAAGAGTCTCAGCGACCTGAAACTGGACTACCTGGATCTCTACTTAATGCATTTCCCTATGGGGGTCAAGGTTGGTATACCCATGTGTAGTCCCAGCCGAAGACAAAATGACTTTGTGCATTTCTAATGTTACTCAGAAATTGACCATGTCTTTTGGCCTATTTAATCTAAGCAAATTAGACCTTCATGAGTGTTATCAAAAAAAAAAACAAAACAAAAAAAAAAGTATTTCCAGAAATTAAACAACACACACACATTCAAAAATAACTACATGAAATTCAATTTACTTTCATGTTCTCACAGTTTCCATTTTTGTTTTCATGACTTCAGCCAGGGGACGAACTTTTTCCTTTCGATGAGGATAATCAGGTCTTTTCTGATGGCAGCAACTTCCTGGACACTTGGGAGGTAACTGACTCGCTGTCCGATTAAAAATGACTGTGGACGAGGAAAGTCCTTGCTGTTTGCTTGAATGACAGTATAGATGAATAATAAAATGGTGACTTTTTCAAATGAGATGCAATGCTAATACCAGTCTTGCGCCATGTGGAAAGGCTATGGAAGAGCTGGTGGACGCTGGATTGGTCAAGGCCATCGGTATCTCTAATTTCAACAAGGACCAAACTGAAGCCATACTCAACAAGCCAGGCCTCAAGTACAAGCCAACCATCAACCAGGTGAAAAACAAGATGACTAAGTTATTTAACCTTTATTTAACCAAGTGAGTCTGATTGAGATTAAAAAAAAAAAAAATCTCTTTTTCAAGAGAGGACTGGGCAAGACGGCAGCACAAAAAACAAGTTTCAACAATAAGTGCAAGTTTTAATAATAAGTGCAACACCGACAGACCATATAGTTTGAAACACCACACTCAAATTCAAAGGATTTGTCTAAGAAACATATACATTTCAATTTACCTTCCTAATGGAGTCTAAAAACAAAAATGCTGACCAATGGTGCCAATTTCCTGTTTTTTTTGTTTTTTTGTTTTTTTTTAGTATTCGATTTGAATTCCCCAAGAGTAATAAGCTCAGATATTTTCAAGTCATTTTGTAAATTGTTCCATGTGAAAGGTGCAGCATACTTAAAAGCTTTTTTGCCCAATTCTGTTCTTATCCTTGGAACAGAAACTGCAGCCTGTCCTGTTAGTGTAGCCCATATTGGCTTTGGGCTTTGGATAGATATGCATGTAGGTAAGGAGGGACCAGACCAAGGACCTTATTCTGAACAGATCTGAACCAATAAATTGCTGTTTTGTATGCATACGTGTCTTCAGATTGAGTGCCACCCCTACCTGACCCAGGAGAAACTAATTGACTACTGCCACTCCCAGGGCATCTCAGTGACAGGTTACAGCCCCCTGGGCTCCCCTGACAGACCATGGTGAGAATCTGCATCACTTACCAAACATCACAGCAGAAAGAGTGAATCAACAGAAACTCATTTAGCAAGATACTACTCTGTCATCTTTACGACAGGGCTAATACCGAAGAACCTTCTCTGCTTGAGGAACCTAAGATCAAGGCCATCGCCAATAAGTACAACAAGACTCCAGCACAGGTAAGAAAGGAAAACGTCTTCCGTTTTGGAGGGATGAGGCCATAAAAGATCAAGAATGGGTTGCAAAGTATAAGTAAATGATCAAATTTTGATCAGGAAACATTCTCAAAATTAAAAGTATCACAGATGCTGTTGCAATCTAACATAAAGGCAGAAATGTCTGTCAGTCTGTCTGTGGCACCAACATCTCTAGAACCCGGCACTGTGTGAAGTTGATATTCGGCAGGTTTATTGCTCAGGACACAAGGACGTGCAGTGTCATGTGAAATTGTTTTGATGATTGTTTCTCGAATTGAGCTGTGCCGGTAAAAAGTAATCTGCGCGGCAGGATACACTCCGATCCAGTGGCACAGTCTCAACCCGACCCCAAACAGCAAACAAAGCTAGCTCACGAGGACGTACAGAACAAAATTATGGCAGGCTGTGGCGTACACCATAAAGTCCAGTCCGGTCCATTCCAAACAGGCACGTTTTGAACGGGCACTGCACCAATTCTATCCAAAATGCCTTCTAGTACATATGGCACTAGTGAGATTAAACCCTGATACTGGCCATGTTAGTCCAGTATTTTAGAAATACAGAGATAAGTACGTGTACAGTACATACTTGTACGAACAGACTAGAGCTAAAGCAAGCGTAAAGTACAAATGCTAAAAGAAGTACAACAGTTCACATGGGCCACTTCATTGTACAGAAGGGTTTTTTTGTGATAAGCTCAGCTGATGCCCACTACAGTCAAATACCATGGTGGATCCACAATTATAAATGTACTTGTGCAACAACTTTTCAGGAAAACACTTGGTTAAAGCTTGAACAATACTGTACCTAAAGAATAAAACTATCTAGGTATGTGTTGTAAATGCAGAGTTTTATCCTCCAGAATGTGTCCTTTCTGGCCATGTTGAAACAATTCACCAGAAGATTAACGTGTCACACTGGTCCTCCTACAGGTTCTTATCAGGTTCCATATTGAGAGAAATGTGATCGTCATTCCTAAATCAGTAACGCCTGAGCGGATCAAGGAGAATTTCCAGGTAATGTAACCTTCAGTTGAAGTAATTTTCAGTTTTTGTTCAGTCAACACACTCCAGCTCAAACAACTGCTAAGAATTATTTTATTCAAGGAATTTCAGACTTGTCTCTTTGAAAAAATTAGGTTAACTAACTTTTTACTGTAGATTCTTGAATTGCTTGGTTTTTTTTTTTCATCTACAGGTGTTTGATTTTGAACTCAGCCAAGAAGAAATGAAGACCCTGCTGAGCTTCAACAGGAACTGGAGAGGATTCCCCCTCCCTTGGTGAGTAGACAGAAGAACTTATAGGGGTGAAGAAAAGAACTCAAGAAGAGGATGAAGAGAAAGAGATGAAACTGAATTCCTGTTCAGTTCTGTAGGCTATAAGTGTTCATTATCTTAACCTATTACTGTGCTGAAATATTTCTGTTGTCTGCAGGGCTTCAAAGCACAAAGACTTCCCGCTGAATACAGAATACTGAGATTGGACCTTTTGTTGAAGCTGTGGGTACGTGAAACAGTCTGGACTGCCATTGGTTTCACAAGAAAATGTAAAAAAGTCTCCTTCCTTTATGTCAAACTGTTATCACGGTATTACCTGCCTAATCTTATCAAGCTCCAGCATGACTAACTCATTCTAGTTATTAACCTTGTCCTGGACTAATTTGTTATATTGTTTGCTATCGAATGAATTAATGAATAAACAAATTTTTACAGTACCGAGACTACAGTTTGTAGCAGAAGTAACTTTTCAACATTTATATATCCAGTTTTACATCTGACTTCTACGCTGTTTGTAAGTTTCCATTGAACAAAGGAGTAAAAAATGATTTCCGAAAAACAGGTAAATCTGCTTTGTTGCACACATTTGTTAAATTTGGTTTCAGTTCATTCTGGTATGCTATTAAAATCAACTTGTTGATATTTGAAATGTTCTTGGGATAGGTAATCCATCATTGCGAACAAGACATATTCAGATTTTTTTCCAAAGTAACATAATTTTAGCGTTTAAGTGAAATAAAAAGCGCCGAGTGAATGTATGTCTCCGCCTGGTAATATAGTCCCAAAAGAAGACCTGCATTTATCAAAAAATTTAAACAACTGTGACTTCATAAGGCTGCATAACTATTAGGCAAAACATCAATTTTTAAGGTGGGTGTATCACTTGAATATTTGATTTTGAAAGATTAAGAAATTTTGCAAAACATCAGGAAAGCTTAAATACAGTTTTGGGAAATGATTGTCAGTAACGTAACATGTATGAAAATTGAATATATTAGGCTCAAACATGCAAAATGGCCGGTATGGTCCTTTAAGTCCATTAGTATCTTAGTCCATTTAAGAAAGTATGAGTGCTGAAAATAACCAACCAATAACCAAACAACATACAATTATGTATGTATAATTGCTACATACAATTTCCTTCAGGATAAATGAAGTTTTTTCTTTCATTACATCAAGGTCAGATCTTAGAATTGTTGTCCTAGTGGGCCAAGGAATACATTTTAGACACTCAAGTTTTGATTCACCTTTCTTCCTAATTGTAACGTGATTATTTCTTACCAGTCATGTCATTTTGTCCATATAAACAATTAAAATTTAGATTTAGTGCATTTTTACAAATATTATGTTTCAGCCAAACAGGAGGTTCCTCGTTCATTCTCTCATTCATAGTTTTGCTGCACTGTAGCAACCATTGGATTCGCCTCTTTTCTTTCAAGGCTGCCTGTGTTTGTACATCATTATCGCAACACTTCCACAAATTTGTTTAAGCTCTTTATTGTTACGCTTAATAAATCACCGCATACAGGAAAAGTCTGACAAAAGGATTTTGTGAAGAAAAGATCTTAAGATTGCAATGGCTTTGATCTAAATGGAGCATTTTCAATTGAGTGTTTAATAGAGTAACAGGAGTGTATGCAATACTGCACAATGTCAATACAAGGTAGCAAAATGAGAAGGAAGTTTCTTCCTCTGCAAAATGTGGCAGTGACAAGGCCCCAAGTAACAATCTCCATGCTAACAGTGCAAACAGTAACAGCAAAAGAGCAGGAAACAGAGCAAACTCCAGAACCTGCTAGAATCCTGGTGAAAACCAGGATTTTCATCTCAAAATTCCGTGTGGAAGGGATAGTCCTTGTGCTTCTTGCTCCTAAAAAAAAAAAAAAAAAAANAAAAAAAAAAAAAAAAAACAAAAAACAAAAAAAAAACAAAGATGAAAGTTTGTAAAATGCATTATTTGAAAATACATTTGTAGTACTCTGGATCTGCAGTACACAATTTTAATTCTGATAGCATCAACATTCTAAAAGTTATCAAGGTAAAAAGAAATGCAACAAATATCAATCAACACAAATAAACTCAATGAACTCATCATCTTACGATTGCATGGGACAGACTCTCCAGTTCCTGTTGAAGCTTAATATGGTCTTCATGTCCTCCTCACTTAGCTCAAAGTCAAACACCTGCAAGGATTTCAACAACAGACTTCACGCATGAGCCAAAAGCTGTGTGTGTGTGTGTGTGTAAGGCAGATTGTGGACTAAGCCCTGAAAAAATCTGTACAATTTCTCAGATAGTTACTCTGTTAGTTACCTGAAAATTCTCCTGAATGCGCTGAGGCGTGATCGACTTGGGAATTGCGATCACGTTCCTCTGGATGTGGAAGCGGATCAGGACCTGGAAAAGGAGGAAGTGCAGTAACACAGGAACACGATCAGAGGTCACAGCTTTCCGTGTAAAACAAACGCTTTAACCATGACGGAGATCATATGTGGCCCATGAGACCCCGAGTTCATTTTGAGTTTGTTCAGCCAAGTGTGTGTTATACCTGAGCAGCCGTCTTGTTGTACTTCTGAGCAATGGCTTTAATGGTGGGTTCTTCAAGAAGGGAGGGGTCGTCTGGTTTAGCCCTGTGATCAAAACGCATCATTTACTGACACTTAAAGCACCCACATATAATGTATAATTACATAATCTAATAATGCAAACACCTCATCAAAAAACACTTCAATTCTGAAGGAGTTTATCCACAATCATTACATTTTTTTAATACTTTTTTGGCAGCTACACAAGATGCCAAATCAGCTCTGTCCATATTGCAGACGCGTCTGTCATGGTTTATGGTTTACTTGTGTGTAAAACCAACTATTACTCAAAGTCCTTTATCCTCAATTTGATTATTACATGCTTCATAGTGGTATTTCTTTTTATCTGTCCCCCTTTTAATCTGGTATTCATTGTTCTTATGTATTAATTGTTTCAGTCCATATTTAGCTTTTAGGCGTTACAGTATGTGTTTTTCTTCATCATGTTTACTCCTTGGTATTGACGTGTATTTATTCATGATGTTCTCGCTCTGCATTTAGCTTTGGATGCCAGCTCTTTCTTTTTCATGTTGTTTGATTTTTTTTTTTTTCATGTGGTGTGTTATGATGAGCTGCTCTAAACAAATGCTCCTAGAGGGATAAGTGAAGTTGTACTGAATTAAACTGAATTGTCAAATCGACTCCCTTGATATTTAATTTGTGAAGATGAGCGATCATGCCAACCTAATTCAATCGCAGACAAACTTAACTGAGAAAGAGGAACAGCCGTCACGAGTTGAAGCCAATAAAGAGGAACACGTACTGGTATTTACCCTCAATGCGTTTGACCCACTTTGCAGCAGGATTTGCAGATATGTTTTCTCTTTGAATAGCCTCTCCTGAGATTTCTTCCATTTTCCTTATATATAAGGTTTTTAGGGAGTTTTTCCTCATCTTCTTAGAGAGCTTGGGCTGGTCGGTAAAGCCCTTTGAGACATGTGATATTGGACTACAAATAAACTTGACTTGACTTTTAGCTACTTCCAAGCTAACATGTCATTCTCATTTCTTGTTTTTTGTTTTTTTAAATCTTGCTGTAACTGTGATTACTATGCTAACTGACCATGGTCTGTCAGGGGAGCCCAGCGGGCTGTAAGCTGTCACCGAGATGCCCTGAGCGTGGCAGTAGCTGATCAGTTTCTCCTGGGTCAGGTACGGGTGGCACTCCACCTAGTGGCACAAACGCAGAATTCTTAGGAAACGTTGAACTTCGCAGAAAGAATCATTCTGATTGTCAAGTTTAAAAAGCCTATTTGTATTTGATTGCTTCTTCTGTTCCACATATCTGTATGCCAATGTGCCTCTTTATGGGATGTTTTTTGATACGCAGTATTTTGCATTGTCCCTTTTGTAAAACTCAATAAATAAAGTGGAGAAAAAAAAGCCTACATCTAATTAGGATACAAAGTAGGTTGCTTTGTGTGTGTTAAAACCTGTCCAGCCCTTAAAATGATTCTAACAGAGATCGAGTTTGAGAGATGTTCAGTTTTAAGTTATGGCGTTTAGTTGAGGAAGTTGTGAGTTTTGCGTCAAAGACAGGTTGGCTGTGTTTATGTAGACAAGGTGTGTTAAAAACGAGCTTATAAGCAAACATTTACATCATTGCATAAGGCATTAATTCTTTGGCATCGACTCTAAGGATAAATTTGCTTGTTATCCATTTCTAAGACTATTTTTTTGTGATTCTGTTATGGTAAAGGCAGACAGAAATGGAGTTTACATGAAGGAGAATGGCGTAACTGAATATAAAAGAAAACTTGATAAATTGGGACACTAATGATGAAAGATGGCTCTGAAAAACAGGAAACAAAATCTAAGGTCACTGCAGCTAATTGTTGTAGCCTAAAGGGGAACTGCAGCAACCCATTAAGAATGAGCAGACATGTTTCTCAGACCTGGTAGGAGAGGACAGATAATTGTGTTATAGCCTCTTGCCCTTTAGAAAAAATGGTGCCTGTTTTCTGCTCTGTGATCTGAGGTTTCAGCTGCAATCCATCTAAAAAGGCTGCATATGTAAGCTAAAGTGATCAGGTGAGCTTTTTTTTTATCTCTTAGAACAGCAAATAATGAGCAGCAGTGTCCTTAGTGTACCTGGTTATTGGCAGGTTTGTATTTGAGGCCTGGTTTGTTCAGGATGGCTTCAATCTGGTCCTTGTTGAAATTGGAGACACCGATCGCTTTGACCAGACCGGCATCCACCAGTTCCTCCATCCCCTGAGAAAAACAACCACAAGGATATTTAGTTTTGGAGACTAGAGCTCAAACCAAATCCTGAGATATCTGACTCCTAAGAGGTCATATCTAGAATTTTCACCATATTTTTGCTGTTGTCAAGATCTGTTCATCACATTTTAGGGATTCAACCACCCTGAAAACCTCAATTAGTTTCCTCAGACTCCTAAATTTTAGCACATTTGAAAGCAAATTTGCTCCCAAGCAAAAAGATTTCTTTTATGTTTGTTTTCTTATTGAGTCTGCAGGAACACAGTTCACAGAACACAGCTTGCCAAAATGGTGCATTCAAGTTCAATCTTAAAATAAATACTTCCCATAATTATCAGAAGTTTTTAAATTTTGAAGCTTATAGTTTGAACTACCACAGATAAATTCTAATCTTGAGGGAGATGCCCAATATAAAACCTAATACAAGCAAGTAGAAAGTGCTGAACTCACCTCCCATGTCTCCAGGAAGTGTGTGTTATCACTTATAAATTGTCCTTCGCTGTCCGTAGGAAAGAGATCATCTCCAGCCTACAATGTGGCAAAAAAACAACAGTCAGACGCCAACAGAGAACATGTTTATTGATATTCCCGGGCAGGATAAAATACAATATTAAGCCTACTTTAAACCCCACAGGCCAATGCACCAGGTAGAGATCGAGGTAGTCCAGTTTAAGGTCACTGAGCGTCTGCTCACAGCCTTTCTTCACCAGGGACTTCTCATGGAAAGTACACCACAGCTATGAAAAAGACAGGAAAGGCCAAAGGTTAGCAGGTAGGTTGCAGGTTCAATTCTCAACTCCAACTGGGAGAATCTAGATGGGTAACTGTGATTGCTTTTTGTTTTTATATTTCATTATTCTGAAGGACGTGCATGTGTGTCTTACCTTGCTAACTATGAAAAGATCCTCTCTTTTGACCACACCATCTTTGATCATGGACTCCACGCCCTCACCAACCTCTGGTTCATTCTTGTAGACGAGCGCCCCGTCGACATGCCTGTAGCCTGCTGCAATGGCTGCTTTCACCGCCTCTGTAACCTTACCAGGAGGAGACTAACATGCAAGGAGGGTAGGTTAGTGTAAACTGCATGCATTTATTTATTTTTAGTTTTATGCAATAAGCATTACATGCACAATCATGCAACATAGGACAAGGCAGATAATTTAAACTTCTCCTCTTCGCTGACAAAGTCCTTCATAATCTGGCTTTATACTAAGTATCCAACCTGTGGCGCTTTCTCCATTGCTGCCCCCACCCCATATTACATCTTCAAAGTGTGTATCTGTCACTCATCCTAACAAAAAATGAATGTTTACCAAATTATATTTTTTGTCATGGATGGAAATCACAAATAATTCTATATATAAAGACAGCCTTTGGTTAGTACGACTTTTATGGATAAAACTTTGTGCATATGTAACCTGACTCTGCAGCTTCACTGACATCATCACATCATATGACAGAAACCGAACTAGAAAAACCCGCTTTAGCCAAGGCTGGTGCTTTAAAGTGACAAAAAATATCAATCTAAAGGTAGTTTTTAAATAAAATACAACTACTGACAAACTTATGCTCATATACAATCAGCTAGCTCGAACTGACTGAACTTAAACGACACGTGCATTCTGTTTCTACGTGTCGAGTTTAGATCAGGTATGTCTGGTTAAATAACTGGAAATCAAACTCACCTTCCACGTTCCCAGCCCCACGATGGGCATTTGTGCACCGGTGTTCAGTGTCACGGATGTCGCCATTGCTCCAAAAGACGAATAAACCCTGAAATGTGATGTAACGATCCCACAGAAGGCGCTTCTTGCACGGAGAGAAAAGCGCAAAGCGAACACTGACATCGTCGATCGATTAGTAATGCCTTGCCATTTATTCTACATGGGGTAAATAAGGACAAGAGCGCCACTCTGTTGTCATTCTATTTTAAGCAACATCTCTCTTATCCATCTCATTTCAAACTTTTCTAATTCTTATTACCTAGATTAAATTAAACTAAATTAAAAAAAATCAACTTATCAATTAATGAATAATATTTCAATCAAGTCCTATTGAAGTGCTACTGATTTAAATAGTGCTTTTCGTAGCTAAATGCAACTCAAAGTGCTTTTTAAGGATTTTGATTAATTAAAAACAAATAAGACCAGTCATGAAAAGAGGTGATGAAACAAAGTTAAAACAGCGGGATAAATACGATGGAGGAAAAGAAAACAATTATATATTTATCATGTCTTGGGGTGCTATGAGTGCAATTTAAATGTGAGATTAAGTTTAAGAACGCTTATTAACTGGGGCCTCTAAAACCTCTTCAAGGACACATGACAGTTCCAAGAAAAACCTATTCACAAAAAAAGAGAGTAATCTGATATTTCTCTTTTGCTGCCTTTACAATTTCCTATTTAATTTTTTTGTTAGTTCCGTCATTTTACCACTAGAGGGAGCCATGACTACACTCACCAAACGGGGAGCCCCTCCCTCAAGCGACCCCACAGTCAAATCTTTACATTTGTTTTCACTTAGCACATATCCCATATTAGTTCGGAGAAGACATTAATTTAAGAAATTTTGCAATAAATAAATTCGTAATATTTTCCATAATCAGAATAAAATTGTTCAAAGAGGTAAAGTTTTACTGAAGATCAGTTATTGATAATATTAGTTGGGAAAAAAAATAACCCTGCCTATTGCCAAGGAAATACATTTTGACATATGACACCATATTTATCATACAGATTATGCCATTGCCAATATGTGAACATTGCAGGGCTGTATTTCCTGTACTCTCTAGAAATTACTTGTTCATCATCCCTTTTTTTGTGGAACTTGGTTCTCTCATTTTTAGTTTCAGTAATACTTTGACAGATGTAATTGTACTTTATCAATACTGTTTTCAGTTCTTTGCCACCATTTATTATTTTACTTTTGGAATTATTAAGTCTTGTGAAAAATGCAACAGCTCAGTATTTTTGTTTGATATGAAGACGTTTATCCCAGGTGAACCTTTCTAGACTGTAGTGGCATTTAAACAATGATAACTATTGTTTATCTCATTTAACAAATCCAGGGCATAGAGCCTGTAATTGTGTTAAATGTAGGGAGTGACATTGTCTTTACTACAAATGAGTATTAAAAAAAATCCTTGTGGCATTACACTGGGTACACTCAAGTAAAAATGATATATTTTCACTATGATGAGTACCGTTCACAGACCAGCCTGTTCAGAGAGGCAAACCCCCAAGATACGGCAGAAAGAGAGGGGGGGGGGGNGGGGGGGGGGGAACAAATACAAGGTGCCTTTTCGTCAAAATCAGATAAAACCTCACAGACCTTTAACGGAGCCATTCAACATTCTGAGCAGAAGATAAGAGAAGGAGAAGAAGAAGAGAGCGATATGAAAAAAAAAAACACACACACACAAAGGGAAAAGTTATGGGAGCTGGCAGACGCTGTGCACCTCACAATGGCTCTCGCAAAAGTTTGTGTCTCTTCTGATCTTCTCCCAGCTGGACGCCCGCTTTTTAGGCTCAGTCTCCTCTGATCTAACTTCTAAGACACTGGAGGGCCTTTTGCCAGCCGTCAAAGTAGCCCAGGAATCAAACGCCATCGCATGCTGGCATGATCAAAGAGCCACAGGTAAACCAGACGACGAGACAGCCAACATACAACGGCCTCTATCTAAAAGAAAGGGAGACTTCATCGTTTTCCTATCTTCTTAGTTTGTGTCTGAAAAATGATAGCGTTCCATCGGAGCACATTGATCGTAATAACAGAAAACAGAAACGACTGGGCATTTGAAAAGACATCTGAGGTGACAAGTGTGTTACATGAAAAGTTCTGGACGAAAAGTCCAGACTCAAAGGAGGATGTGAACAATTTTACACGAGATTGGGTTTATTGGTCTTGAGGAGCACTATTTAGCATGTGAGCACAAGGCTAAACTGGTAAGTCTGGAAAAATGGCCTGCATGACATTATGCAGATTTCTTCAACATTACAAGTTTGAAAAAAAAATAAAAATGCAATGACGAAAAATGACGCCCTTTTACACACACACACACACACACACACACACACACACACTAAACTGTATTGATCTGTACACATTTTTTTTTAATGTTTCTTTTTTTAGTGCCAATACAGAGAGACCTCCGTGATGTCATAGAGGTCATTTTCAGATGCTGAATAGACCAATAAAGTGAATTTGATGTGTACCCGGAGGGGTAANTAGAGGTCATTTTCAGATGCTGAATAGACCAATAAAGTGAATTTGATGTGTACCCGGAGGGGTAAAAAGAAGGGGAATAGAAGTTTAGGTCCACACACACTCATTTATGTATGGCTATAATGAATGGTCAGTGCGGCCACGCTCTCACGCCCTACATCAGATCAGACATTCCTGCACGAGGACCTGACCCGTCCCGCGGAGATCAAATGCCTCATTTCACCACAGCCTTTGCTCCCTTTTCTCTCCACCTCTCATCTCTCCATTGGCCTTGGCTCTCCTCTTTCTTTCTCTTTCTGCCAGAGTGCCTCGGGTCATCATCTCCACCCATAAATTTTAATGTCGAGTGTCAGCTCCTGCCGAGTTCACTCACACACACACACACATACACGCACACGCATTCCATTCCGCACATTCTGTCTGCAGAAGGCTAACAAGATCAGCGAGAGAAGTCCCTACGTCATGAGGAAATCGTGTTCAGTTCTCAGCTGCATTACACACACTTGTAGGTGGGAGATTATTCAGGTTAATTTGATCCTGCATAAATCATGGACGACCATAAAAGTTACAATAAAAGCCTGGACGGTCCCCGCTAAAAGTTGAATTAGGCAGAAGTCTCAGAAAGGATCTGAAAAAAAGTGAAATTGCAAACATTTCATAAAATGAGAGAATATATACACATGTCAAATCTTTATACACATGTATAAAGATTTGACAAGGGGTCATGTGATCGGGGCATGCTGTAATGGTCTTAAACCAGCTGTGGCAATTTATAATATGACAGCAGGTCTGGTGCTGCTGCTCTGTAATCTATACTTGATCAATACTGACTGATTTATTATTTGTTTCAGACATGCCACTATAACAAAGAAAACCAAAAATTAAAAATTAAAAAAATGTCTGAAAACTAGCAGGATGAAGTATAACTTATTAACTCCTGCCTGCTACACATTTGTACAACTTGTCTCTTATTGTTTCTCGCTTTCTTCATTATATTTACAAGCATAAAGCTTATGTACAGATTTCAACAAAGATTTACCTATAAATAAATAGAAGCATGCATTTCCAAACAAGCATATGTTCACTTGCAATTTTACATTATTTACACTTCTACATACATTGAAATAACATGAATTGAATTGAAATGAATCTTTATGTGTCTTACCTTATGCCCACTCCACCATGGGGTTACAAGACAGTTTTCACACAAACATAACTTTTCTAGTTCCATAAACGACCTTATACAGTTTTCATTTCAAGTGCATGTTTTCTCAAATTCCATGCTTTCTCCAAATAATCTTTAAAGGAAAAAATATTTTTTTCACACACTTTTTAAAATATTGTAGTCATCCATCAAAAACATAATTACATCCATCATGGGTCGTGTTGTTAAAGGACCATACCGGCCATTTTGCATGTTTGACCTTAATATATTAAATTTTCATAGATGTGACATTACTGACAATCATTTCCTAAAGCACACTACTTTAATGGTGAATTAATTTTTTTTCCCAGACCTCCACTGGTTTCAGTTCATTCTGCTATGCTATTAAAATCAACTTGTTGATACTTGAAACGTTCTTGGGATAGGTAATCCATCATCATGAATAACACGTATATTCAGGGTTTTTTTTTTTAGAAGTTAGGTAATTTTAGATAGGAAAGAACAAAATGGATTTCACTTTCAACTTCATGTTGACCTTAAAAGTCTGTTTTGACCAACAAAATGATTTGTTTCCAAATGACAAAACAATGTATAAAACAAAAATCACCTCCTAAAAGAACACATGAATATGAACCAAACCATGAAGTTTCAGATTTAACAATAATTATGTCATTAAATACATGTGAGCTTCTTGAAGTGGCATGGAGCTAAAACCACACAAGCTGATGTGGGTCATAATGCAGTCTTTCTCTTTCTCTTTCTCTCTCTCACGCACACACACACACACACACACACACACACACACACACACACACACACAGATCCTCGGTCTTGTCCATGAGCAGAGGTGTCCCCTCTCTGGCTCGTCAGACTCAGTTGTGTTTTTGGCTTGATTAAACACTTAGTTGAGTCTCTCAGGCGGAGATTGCAGGGAAAAAGCGAGTAATGAAGTGCTTTTGAATTTGCATCGCTGAGAGCTTTCGCAGACGCCTTGATTTCGGCCGGGCTTCGCTGTTTGTTCTTCGCCGAGAGACACTCTGCTATTTCAGCCATAACGCGTAACAAGTGTCCATCCAACCTCCTCCATATTGCTCCCTCATCAACCTAACTGCAATGAACAAACACAATCGACAAGGGGCATTCGGAGGCTTTTTTCTCTCAAATCGTCCCTGATGGGTTGTTCATCATCGTCATTATGCAGATTACGGTGTGACCGCGAATGCAATATCTGAACCCTTCCCTTTGGAACGGAATGTCACTGTTTTACAAAGCTGACCAAAAAGCCCTTGGATCGCCAACAATCATTTATGGATCCAAAATGTCTCAAGAATGTGAAATTACAGCAACAACATTCAGCCTGAATT
Organism: Lucifuga dentata; assembly: GCA_014773175.1. NCBI lineage: Eukaryota > Metazoa > Chordata > Actinopteri > Ophidiiformes > Bythitidae > Lucifuga > Lucifuga dentata. The sequence goes on from VXCM01002322.1 coordinate 64,980, forward strand.
GACAGTCAAGCCTTTATTTTTGTTGTAATCCTGACTTTGACAACAATATCAGTCACCGTCTGATTTTAACTCGATTTGGTCCATTTACGCAACAGGATGACTTGTCAGAACCTGTGATTATTTTAGCCACAAATAAAGGGTCACTTTACATAAAAGCTTCCTTTTGCACCCCGCTCCAGCACGCTAGAAAAGAGGAAACACAATTTGGTTTAAATCTAAGGCGCTTTCACTTGTCCATGCTTATAGGACTTCTAGGACTGATGAAACAGCAATAGGACATAGATCATCAAGCACATTTACGTAAATAGTTTGAAGCGTATGTGCTTTTAAATAGATAAGCAGGCATATTCCAAGTGGATCTGTCCTCCATAGCCTTCAAACTTCAGGTAATTGCTTTTCATGGCAAGAACACTCGTATCTTTTTAAAAATTGTCTTGCTGTACTGCTAATATTTTGACATGTTGACATGCTTTCTGTAATTAGGACTTAAAAGTTATGTATTTATATTGGTATTGACTGAAAACATGGCATAAACAAATCTGAATTGTTCTGGAAGTCAAGATCATTAGATAAACCTGCAATTACAAATATTAAATGTGAGAGGGCAGATATGAGCTTCCAGTCTTGATATGATTTATGTCTAAATATAAGTATGGGAGTCATAATTTGCTTATTTCAGCGTGTAGATATGCAGGTGATAATACGTTAAACCCATGTACTTTTTGTTTGACAGGTGACAGGTAATGAGTTTATGTGCTTGTTTGTCCTGATTTTGTGGAGAACAGAAAGAAGCTAATCAAAAGATATTATACAGTTAATCCAAGTTTTGATCAATTTAAAAATGAGTTGGGAACAAGAAATGTCACAGATTTGTTTAAGTTTGTTGAGAAAATAATGTGCAGTTTTTAGATGCTAGGTTGAAGACTTGGTTAGGTTTAAAATTGGTTTAATTCCATGGTTTACATGTATTTTTGTGTGTGTGTGTGTGTGTGTGTGTGTGTGTGTGTGTTACCAGCTACATCATCACCGGTGTCATAAATTAAGTGAGAGCTGGTTCAAGAGTTATGATACGCTCATGATTCCCTTCTAGGAAATTATTACCTCTGTCAGGGAGGTTATGGGATTACCAGCATTTGTTTGTTTTGCTGTCTGTTTGTTAGCAGGATATCTCAAATTATGGATGACGTTTGGGGAACAGATAAAAAATGATGCAAGGAAGAACTAATTAATTTTTGGAGGTGATGAAGATCATATTCTGGATCCAGAAGAAGATTTTAGACTATAAAATCAGCGCTAATGGGCCGATTCAATTAAATATTTAGCATGGTGGCTCATTTTTTGACAAGTTTTTTTTTTTTTTTTTAAANTTTTTTTTTTTTTTTTTAAATGGGGATATTTTGTTGGCCTGGGCAGATGCATGCATTCTTGGAGTACCTTCTTGTTTTTGTTGTTGTTGATGGGACTTGGATCAAGGAGGTATTTATTCGTTGAGGCAGATCCAGATTCCAATCTGGATACAGGAATTTTCTTTCACTTTCTTTCACATTTTGAGATAGGGCAATTGTCTGCATTTTTTGGGGCAATTTTTGAAAACTAAGACATCAATCCTAATAAAAAAAAGAATTCAGGCACGTGTGTGCTACGATGGACCATCAACAGGTGCAATACTAATCCAGATCTGGTGGATTAAAGGACCATACCACCCATTTTGCATGCTTGAGCCTAATATATTCAATTTTCATACACATAACATTACTGGCAATGATTTCCCAAAGCATACTACTGGAACAATGAATTAAAAATGTTTTTCCTACCTTCCAGACCGTCATTGGTTTCAGTTCATTCTGGTACGCTATTAAAATCAACTTGATACTTGAAATGTTCTTGGGATAGGTTGGTAGGTAGGTAATCCATCATCGCGAAAAATGGATTCAGGTTTTTTTTTTTTTGTTTTGTTTTAGAAGTTATGTAATTTTATCATTTAAGAAGTTACATAATTTTAGCGTTTAAGTTCAATAAAACACGTGGAGTGAATGTATGCCTCCACTGGCAAATATAGTCCCAAAAGAAGACCTGTGTTTATTGAAAAATTTAAACAATCATGACTTCATAAGGCTGCGTAACTATTAGCAGGTGAAACATCAATTTTTAAGGTGGGTGTATTGCTTGAATATTTGATTTTTAAAGATTAAGAGATTTTGCAAAATATCAAGGAAGTTGAAATACAGTTTTATCCTTTGGGAACTGATTGTCAGTAACATTATGTGTATGAAAATTTAATATATTAGGCTCAAACATGCAAAATGGGTGGTATGGTCCTTTAAAACATTTACATTGCTGTAATGCTGTATTTTTATTTCAATCAGTTCCATGCAACTGCACCAAAACACTTGATAAAGCTTCATGAAATGTGCTTGGATGTAAAAAAAAAAAAAAAAAAAAAANAAAAAAAAAAAAATAATAATAATAATAATAATAATAATAATAAAAGTCAAATTGTGGTTTTTGCTTTCTATACTGACATTTCTTCTGCAAAATGAGAGCTGTAAAACATTCTTAAGCAGCATTAAGTCTGTCACATCAGAATGACAAAGCAGGAAAAGTTAAGTTAAAGTTCCTCTGGAATACTTCCTTGTTTTTAGTCATCTGATATTATTTACAATATATTAAGAAAAACCCAGTGAACTTCCTTTATTCTTGCATGCTCGTCATGGGAATGTTGCTGTCGTGTTCGTGTGTGTAGATGGTTACTGGGAGGCGGCAAACTGTGGGCAGAATGTGGTCTTTAGCAGAAAGGGGGGATGTGTGAAAAGGCCTCATGGGATGATGAGTCACACTCAAAATGACTCACTGTTATGTTTTGCTCATGGCACTTTCCTCAAAGTTGCCAAAAATAATCCTAGAAAGCAAACATTTTGGAGGATTACTTCATATTCATTTTTGGGATAAATGGCAAATTTCAGCATGATGTGTATCTTTGCACCAAACTCCAGGTGTCAGATTTGCATGCACCGACAGTGTGACACATGTTGTGAGTCCGTGTCCACAGAAAATCCCGTTTCTTGTTTCCTTGAAAGAGTAACACTGGCAGTGAGACGGTGTGCAACAGCAGAGATGCGTGCAGTGTCGGTGCTTTGTTAGAAGACGGGGTGCAAACTCAGAGTGGTGTGCAGCAAAATGAAAGCGTGAGGCGTTTTTGACATGTGGAGACATGTTTGAGTGGAGAACTGCACGAGTGTTGCAATGTGAGAGATCAGTCTTGTATTCACGACTCATTACAGACATTTCTGGTGACATGTAGAGACTTGATGCCACTTTATGACACACACACACCTTCTCAAGTATTTCAATATTATATTTTACTGATTTATTTATTTAAAAGGGAATGTTGCCATTTGATGTATTGTACCATTTAGCTTCGAGCTAATTTTCCTCTGCACTCCCTTGGCAGGTCACGTGTAAAAAGACCCTAACCCTAACCCTAACCTATCCATACAAACACTAAGAACTATTAACACTAAAATTCATAATTTTGGGGGGAATATACTGTAGTTTCAATTTGGAAATATAATCAGCGGACAAGGAATATAATTAGTGAGGAATACAATCAATATTATCAATAGTATATCATATTATATATATTATATGATATAATATTATATCAAAACCTACTTGTTTAAATTTGCCTCCTCACTGTGATTCACTGTACTTTTTGCTTTTAATGTTTTTATAGTTTAACTTTTCTATTTGATGTTGCAATCTGGTAAATTTGTGTTGTTAGATAAACTTGAGTGTCCTGAAAGGTGCCCATAAATAAAATGTATTATTATTATTATTATTATTATTATTATTAATGGGAATATCAGGGCAGGATCTGTCTTTATTGGATGTTGAATATATGCATATACTACCCTCTAGTGGCTAATATAAAAATGACAACTTGGACATTACCAGCACCACTTCCCAGTACCAATCAAATTTGAATATACC
>VXCM01002322.1:69094-93872 GCA_014773175.1 Lucifuga dentata
CCCCCCCCCAATAAACGATATTGTAAGATTGCTGCCTATGTATCAAAATATTAAGAATTTTAATTACATAACACCTTTCAAAACAGAGTTACAAAATGCTTAAAGGACGTTTGAGCCTAGCATATTCAGTTTTCATACACGTAACATTACTGACAATCATTTCCCAAAGCATGCTACTGGAACGGTGAATTAAAAATGTTTTTCCTACCTTCCAGACCGTCATTGGTTTCAGCTCATTCTGGTACACTATTAAAATCAAATTGTTGATACTTGTAACGTTCTTGGGATAGGTAATCCATCATTNTTCTGGTACACTATTAAAATCAAATTGTTGATACTTGTAACGTTCTTGGGATAGGTAATCCATCATTGCGAACAAGACGTATAATCAGGTTTTTTTGATGTTTCGTAATTTTAGCATTCAATCACAATAAAAAGTGCAGAGTGAATGTATGTCTCCATCGGAGAATACAGTCCCAATAGAAGACCTGCGTTTACTGAAAAATTTAAACGACTGTGTCTTTATAAGTCTGCATAACTATTAGCAGGAGAAACATGGATTTTTAAGGTGGGTATATCACTTGAATATTTGATTTTGAAAGATTAAGAGATTTTGCAAAATATCAGGAAAGCTGAAATACGGTTTTATCCTTTGGGAAATGATTGTCAGTAATGTAACATGTATGAAAACTGAACATATTAGGCTCAAACATACAAAATGGGTGGTATGGTCCTTTTCAATATGGCCGAATTGAATGCACAATCAAGCTAGATTGATTCAAACTATAAAAGTTGTGTTTACATTTGAGCAGTCAGATGGAGACAACTACACACACACACACACACAGACACACACACACACACACACACACACCTAATTCATGGTCTGGACATGTTGATATGTGTAGTAATTCATATATGGGCCGAGAGCGACGACATGCGCGAAGAGCATGTACACCGTCTGCTCTGAGGACCAACTTCAAAGTGAGACTTGGGTAACGTCCTCTCAGCAGGACGCCGTGTTCACTGACACAGACTATGTGTTACCGGTGGAAAGTGAAAGTGAGCGTTCATCCACGGTCTGAGGCCTCTTCTGAAACTGCCGTGCTGCGTCTGATGTAGTCTGCCTGACTTTGAAGTCGCACCATGATCTGATTGACTTGAAGCAGACATGCAGTGTAAATGAAGCACGTGCTGCGGGTGTTATCTTCCACATTATGGCTACCGTTGTGACTCTGTTTACGTCTTTAATGTCTATGAAATGACAAATAATCAGCAGAAAGTCATCGTAGCCCTGGACAGAAAAATAGGCTGCCAACAATAAATGATCTTTGAGGACTCAGTGTATTCATGTGAAACGTAAGCACTATATCACAATAATCATTACAAATGCTCAAGAGATGTTCCACAAGTGCGCAGATGAATGTTCGAGACTTCAATTCAGCTGATATCTGTTAAAAAAATGTTTGAAATAATATAACATAATCCACATGGCTCTCAGCATTGACTTGTATTGACCTCTCTGGTTTTGCCTGTGACTCAGACTCAGAATACATACATAACATTTGTATTTAAACAATTATCTGCCATCATCTTCTCAGGCTGTAGCTGCTCTACTTCACATCGCCTCAGTTCCAGCTGCCCTGGACACTAACCACAAATATCCCCTTTAAACTCACGAGCATTTCCTTGAAGCCTAAAAGATAATCTCAGAGTGATCTCTGTAATATCATTATAACCAGAGAGACACACCAGAGTAAATGTTACTTGTATTAGCTTTAATTCTGTTATTTGGACTTGTGTCTCTTATCTGGACGTAGTTAAAGAAGTTGCAAATTGTGGTTAGTCTAAGATTATGTTTAAGATGATCCAGTGGATGGTTAGGCTAGTGTTTGGTGTGTCTGCACTGTCCTTCATTTTTAATCTCATGTATAGTGGTGATGGTAGAGGCTATGTGTCTGTCCCTGCATCAATCCCTGCATCTGTCATGCATCTGTCCCTGCATCCATCCCTGAATCTGTCCCTGCATCCATCCTGCATCTGTCCCTGCATTTGTCCCTGCATCTGTCCCTGCATCCATCCCTACATCTATCCTGCATCTGTCCTGCATCTGTCCCTGGCATCACCCCTGAATCTGTCCCTGCATCCATCCTGCATCTGTCCCTGCATTCGTCCCTGCATCTGTCCCTGCATCCATCCCTACATCTATCCTGTATCTGTCCCTGCATCCGTCCCTGAATCTGTCCCTGCATATGTCCCTGCATCTGTCCTACATCTGTCCCTGCATCCATCTTGCATCTGTCCCTGCATCCAATCCCTGCATCTGTTCTGCATCTGCCCCTGCATTGTCCGGCATCTGTCTCTGTATCCATCCCTGCAGCTGTCCCTACATTCATCCTACATCTGTCCCTGCATCCATCCCTGAATCTGTCCCTGCATCCATCCTGCATCTGTCCCTGCATTCGTCCCTGCATCTGTCCCTGCATCCATCCCTACATCTATCCTGTATCTGTCCCTGCATCCGTCCCTGAATCTGTCCCTGCATATGTCCCTGCATCTGTCCTACATCTGTCCCTGCATCCATCTTGCATCTGTCCCTGCATCCAATCCCTGCATCTGTTCTGCATCTGCCCCTGCATTGTCCGGCATCTGTCTCTGTATCCATCCCTGCAGCTGTCCCTACATTCATCCTACATCTGTCCCTGCATCCATCCCTGAATCTGTCCCTGCATCCATCCTGCATCTGTCCCTGCATTCGTCCCTGCATCTGTCCCTGCATCCATCCCTACATCTATCCTGTATCTGTCCCTGCATCCGTCCCTGAATCTGTCCCTGCATATGTCCCTGCATCTGTCCTACATCTGTCCCTGCATCCATCTTGCATCTGTCCCTGCATCCAATCCCTGCATCTATTCTGCATCTGCCCCTGCATTGTCCGGCATCTGTCTCTGTATCCATCCCTGCAGCTGTCCCTACATTCATCCTACATCTGTCCTTGCATCCATCCCTGAATCTGTCCCTGCATCCATCCTGCATCTGTCCCTGCATTCGTCCCTGCATCTGTCCCTGCATCCATCCCTACATCTATCCTGTATCTGTCCCTGCATCCGTCCCTGAATCTGTCCCTGCATATGTCCCTGCATCTGTCCTACATCTGTCCCTGCATCCATCTTGCATCTGTCCCTGCATCCAATCCCTGCATCTATTCTGCATCTGCCCCTGCATTGTCCGGCATCTGTCTCTGTATCCATCCCTGCAGCTGTCCCTACATTCATCCTACATCTGTCCTGCATCCATCCCTGTTCCTGTCCCTGCACGTGTCCCTGTCTGTGAAATGCACTTTGAGATGTATTTTATGTCAGAAAAGTGCTATAAAATATTGAATTGAACTGACTGACAAAATTCTGTTATTTAAAACTGTTGTAATTATGATCTGAAATGAGTTCAGAACACGTCTGCTCACATGCTTTATGATAATAATGTGCTTGTGTTAAGGAGGCCTTGCTGGTGTGAGCAGTGATAGCGGCAGGATCTCCTCCGTCTGAGCTCTTCATCATTATCTCGGCTCACTGACTCACATCTTCAGCAAAGGGAAAAAAACTCTCACAGCGTCCTTGTTGCTGACGCAGTGGGACACCAGGAGGGACAATCAGAGAGAATTAGCAGTGAAAAAAAGCAAATAAATAGGTGCTTCAGTACAAGAAAGCTCAGCAACAAAGCCCACTGTGGATGGGATATGAGAGAGAGAGAGAGAGAGAGAGAGAGAGAATCGTGCTGCTTTCAGAGATTGGAGGTGATGAGAGGAAAGCTGTTCAAAGATCATCTATGGGAAAGGTTTTAATGAGGCAGACGGTGGTGATATGGTGTGTGGTGTGTGTGTGTGTGTGTGTGTGTGTGTGTGTGTGTGTGTGTTTTCAACTGTGACATAGACACTCGCAACATCCTCGGCAATGATACTCCAAACTTCCTGTCTGGTGGGTGAGCGTTTGTGTGTTTTAAGAGAGGGAGAGAGAAACATGGGAGGTTCAAAAGGAGTTTAGTCACTGATAACCTAAGGCTGGCTCCAGCATTTTGAAATTGCCCCCCCCCCCACACACACACACACACAGGCTCAAATATATGTAACGCTTGTTCAACAACCTGGGGATCATAAAGTGGTGATGAGACACCTTTGGCATTATGAGGTATCATGAGGTCAAGACATTACGGTCATATCGTGTATAGCATTACATAGCCATTCAAACCTCAATAATGATCTCATTGAGGTGAGCTACAGCTATTAAAGAACATTTCAGTCTCATACTGTATTACTACTTTATACTATGTAACAACAAAAGTTTAGTTTAGCACAAATGAATGAAAGCCTCATGTTAGTTCTATAATACTTTATAAAGGCGCCCTCTCTGACACACTTTAATTACTGTCATTTACACAAATGATAATGCAATATACCTTATTACTCTTATACCTAAGAGAATGAATCTGTTCTGTCTCTAACGGCTTTCTTTTCCATTCTGTATACACAACAATGACACAAACGAGTTCAATCAAACATCAGTTCCAGTATCAATTTGAACAAAAAAAATATAGATAGCTAGATGTGAAATTGTCATATGAATTTTTAAAGCAATAATTTACAAAATAGGTTTGCTAAATAAATGATTTAATTAAATTTAATTTTTAAATTCCATTTTACTGAAACTCAAATTCAGTTTCTTTTTTTCAACATTCAGCTTCTTGACACACACAGGGGCTATTATTCCCTGAGTGCCAACTGGAAGGCGTCGCCTCCTCGAAAGCCATCAACAATAGGTTTAGGAATGTAAACCCACTTGTAGCGCTTACACACACACACACACACACACACACACACTGTGTATGACATGAGCACACGTTCAATTCATGGGTAAATACTGCTGTCAATGTTCACACAAGACAATCTAATTAAAAGGTAAATTATTCCAGTCTTTGTAAGAATCCATCTTCATTGTTTTTTTATGCTGGACATTTAACATGCTGGATGGTGATCACAAAGTGATTAACATTTGGATTTATTTTTTGTTCTCTGGGCATCTTATGAAAGAATAATGCAGCAAATCACATCTACAATTATATCCAAGCACGTTCGTGAATGAGAAGACTGAAAACTGTTGCAGAGAGGGTTGGGTGCCACCACGAATATCTACTGTAAGGTTATAGGGCTTTTAATTCTATAGTAATTCTTTACACAATGACAAGTGACACAAACTTACTCAACAGTTGGACTCTGGTACAGATCCAGACCAAGATGCAATTGGATCTGGACCGGGAACCAAAATTCTACTGCAACCTGACCAGGATGACTTGTAAAAGGCATATTGCTATCCTATTCCTGTCTTCTTTCAGCTGCTAGCCACAGTTAGCGGCTTGTCATCAGAGTTAGGAGCTCATGTTGAAAAGACACGATGGTACTTTGAAAATTAGCCAAAACAACAAAAAGAAAGACCGAATGTGAAAATGGTGGATTTAAGGATGAGTGGACTGAGAAATACACATTCATTCTATCCAAGAGAAACACAAAACCATTGTGCTTGATTTGCATTGAAACTATGGCTATTGTGAAGAGCGGTAATGTAAAACACCTCTACAACACCAAACGTATGCAGCAAGGTGCAACCCAAGCAAATTATCCCCAAACGTGGACGTAAGACGACCACAAAATTTAACTGGCTGACATCGTCATACTAAGATATTAGCAGACTAACTGTGAAGTTGACAGAAAGACTGAGTCGCATGAGTCCTGTGCATGCATTAATGGAAAAGTAATGATACTTTTTGTATTTTGGAGCATTTGGACTTAAATATCATTCACTTAAAACACCTTCCTGGACTTTTAACCATGAAGAATTGGTAACGGACCTCTAAGACTTGTATTGGAGTACCCCAGCCCTCTTGTTTTTAATTATAGAAACTTGTGCTCCTCCTTTCTTACCAAAGCTGGCTGGTGTCAGACCTGCTGAGACTCAGGTTTGGCAAACATGGGTTTATTTCAGGTCATTGTTTCAGCCTGAATGTGGTATTGGTCTATGAGGCCATATGATGATGAGGCCTGATTCTCTCCTTAACCAATAGTCTTATTGTCCATTATACCCAAATGCACTTCTGCCCAAATGTTTCTGTAAAGCGTGAAAACAGAATTTGAATTTCATTAAAAACTTTTATTCAGCAAGAATCGTATTCTGACACTGCTTCAAATTTGTGCCAGATGAGTCAATTTTCAAATTTAGGTATTTAACATATCCATCCATCCATCCGTGACCCCGAGTTCTCTGAACTAAATGCATACTATATAGGTTAGTGCAGGAATAACTGGGTGACAAAAGCCCAGTTGAGTGGCATTCTTATGCCCGTAAAACACTCTTAGTGTGTTCAGCAGTTGTTATTTAAGGAAGATGCCTTGCTCATAGGCTAACAGAGACACTCACAAACCACAGACAAAGGCTGTGGCTAAAACACACACAAACCAGTTGTTCTAAATGTGCAGACTAAAACAAGCATTCGTGCGGAATGCTGCTAGGTGGACAAAACTCTTCCTCCGCTTTTACAAAAATGTCCCATCCACGTCATTTACACATTCTGCACAATCTACCTGCTGAATTGTGGAGACATTCTGCAATGCTGGCGACAGAACAGGGCAATTAAACACTGTTTGCACAATGCTCGGACAGACAGGCGACCATATGCTTTGCCAATTAAACTCATATATGAGGAGAGAGAAGCAGAAAGTAGCCTCAGATTAGAACACACTTGTTCAACTTTCTTGCCGTGTTTTGTAAGTTCAATCAGTTCTGCATTGGTAGCAATTGTACAAAATCCTCTGTTTTGCAAGTATTTTTCCATTAGCACTGTGGTGACAGTGACAGCTAATTTGGACTTTAAAGGACCCATCCTTTGGTCCTGGGTCCTTTAAAGTCCATGGGTTGGTCCATGGGTGATGTGTCCTTTAAAGGACACATCACTCATTTTGCATGTTTGAGCCTAATATATTAAATTTTCATACATGTTACGTTACTGACAATCATTTCCCAAAGGATAAAACCATATTTCAGCTTTCCTGATATTTTGTAAAATCTCTTAATCTTTCAAAATCAAATATTCAAGTGATACACCCACCTTAAAAATCCATGTTTCTCCTGCTAATAGTTACACAGCCTTATGAAGTCACGGTCCTTTAAATTTTTCCATAAACACAGGTCTTCTTTTGGGACTATATTCCCCGGTGGAAGCATACATTCACTCCATGCTTTTTATTGAGCTTAAATGCTAAAATTACATACAGTGACTGAAAAAAACCTGAATATATGTCTTGCTCACGATGATGGATTACATATCCCAAGTATCAACAAGTTGATTTTAATAGCGTACCAGAATGAACTGAAACCAATGGTGGTCTGGAAGGTAGGAAAAACATTACTTCACCATTCCAGTAGTATGCTTTGGGAAATGATTGTCAGTAATGAAATATGTATGAAAATTGAATATATTAGGCTCAAACATGCAAAATGGGTGGTATGGTCCTTTAATACTGAAATTAAAAATGAAGCAGTGTGTTTTATGTATTCGATTTGTTCACACAATCTTTTTGGTGAGAAATGGTACATGCAAACAATAGTACTTTGGATGGAGAGGAGAGGTCACTGGGGAAAGGTGAGGATGATGATGACGATGGATAGGTCCTTTAAATCGAGGTCAAAGTTCAGATTGTATGAGCAGAGAAGCAGCGCCTGTGGAAAAGGCAAGAGCAGACCGGAGCAGCTGAGACGGAAAACCCAAAATGGAAAATGTCGAGTCACTGATTTACAATAACTCCACAGGGTATTTCTGTATGTTCTCTATATCTGCTCTTTGCTGTGACCATTCGCCAAATTTTGAACCGGATTCTGAGTCAGGCCTGCTGTCATCTAGTGGCATATCCATAATCTACAGAGCAAGCCCGGTTTTGGCATCTACAAGTGTCAAAATATATCCGCTGAAAGCAGAAATATGATTCTGCTCCAGCTGCATTCAGAGATACAGAGACCAGCAGCAAGTATTGTAGCATTACAGACATGCCAACCTATGACTAATGTGTGGTTATATGGTTGAAAATCATCAAAGTGTTTTTTTTTTATGTATTTATATGATGCTGTTTTCAAGAAATAGTAATTCAGTCAATAAACAGTAATTCAGTCAGAGTAGGCAACAATTAGCTTCAGTATATAACAGTTTGAAGTGAAAAAGTGCACACCATTTTTCTTTTTTAAAGTGGATTATAAATACATAAAAAGGCAGAAAACTGCAGAAAAACACATAGATCTGCACATGCATCTCTCCACTACCCTCCCCCAACAAGATAAGTCACCATTCAATAAATATACCAGTTTTATGGCATAAGTGGTTAATGTATTGACTAATTATAACTTCTTTTTTTTTTTTTTNTTTTTTTTTTTTTTCTTAGATCCTTTTTCTGGTTGTCAGAAATGTTCCAGTCGTCTGGCTCTGAAAAGTCATGGATGATTAGTGAAACAGATGAAGGACAGGATTTATGGGATTCTGGACCACACACACACAGGTGGTCTCGGTTCTACCCCGCTTGGCCCAGCGGTACCACCCATCGTTCCCGGCCTCAGTGTCCCTATGCTAGGGCCTACAACAGAGCACAACCCCCGATTTGGGGCCAAACCACAAACAGATGGAAGGTAAGTGACCACAACAGAATATCAGTTGGATCTCTTGTTCGATTTGATTTTTATTCACCTCACTATGACTACATGCTATTGTTCGTGCATGTCGGAAACCATTTGAATCAACTCTGTGTTTTCGGGTTCATTTCTTTGGAATTCTGTTTGCGAGGATTGTAGCACCATTGTCCAGGCAACATAAAACCCCACACAATGTGCTGACAGATCACTGAGCCATAACTGGCCACTGCAATTACTCCACAGCATTTGATTTATCTATATTACATGTATTCACGTGTGCTTGCATGGGTGCGCATTTATCGAGATTGCACAAGGATTGCAGACATTGCCACTGATTTAAAAAAAAAAAAAAATCAGATCTACTTTTCTGCTTTGCTTTGAAGCAAAAGTGAGACTGAATTTTGGATGTTTGGGGTACGTTGGGGCTATTGTGAAAGGAATCAAATGACTCCCAGATCATCTGTCTTTAAGACTTCAGGGAGGAAGTTTCTGGAAGGGAGATATGAATCAGACTTTTAGAGGAGGAGGAACAGAAAACATCCCCACACTGGATGGATGGCTGATACACTTCAAAGCATTGTTACAGTATGTTTTTTTTCACTTTTGTAGGAGGCCTTTCATGTGTTAAAGCTGCTCTGTTGTGTGTGTGTGTGTGTATGTGTAAGTGTATGTGTGTGTACTGGGGGCTGCATGTGCAAATCTGTGTTGGTGTGTTGATACCTCAGGGTACAAGCTGTCCTGTTGAATAGGGAAAAGGGAAGTCAGGTAAATGGCAGGAGAGGGTGTTGAGATGAGGAGGGGTAGATTTGTCCTTTCTGGGCCAAAGGGGTGCAGGAAGCTGGAGATCTGCTTCTACAATGCCCCTGTAAAAAAAAAAAAAAGAAAAAAAAGTGGCCTTTTGTGAATATTTGAATTTGGTTTTTGAATATGTTGCAGTTGTGATGAAATCAGATGTGATATGCTGTAATTGTGTCATTTTAAAACATTTCAGAGCAGAACTTTCTACACACTTTAGAGTCTGGAGGTACTAAATTTGAGCAAACAATAAATAAGTCCCACCCCAGGATGAAATACTGTACTGATTTTTTTAAAGCCATAAATGTATATTTTACCAAAAAAACAAAAAACAAAAACAAAAACAAAACAAAACAAAACAAAAAAAACAGTGTTTCAGTGTCTGTGCTGGAATTGGCCTGCATTCACAAGAAAATCCCAGAAAAATCTAATTGTATTTCTACATTCCTTAGGTTTCTTTATAATAAAGACTTCTTTGGTTAAAGTATACAGTATCTTCAGTCAGGGTTACTGAATTGTCATCAGGAAGGGATTCTCAGATTTTGTCTTGTTACCTCCCCAAACAGTGCTGTGAGGGCTAGAAGTCTATTCCAGAATCATACTGTATAATGGTGACGACATGCTGTCAAGTAAGGCATTGCAGTGTACGGAGTGTGACATGAGGTCAGTTTAATAGCATCTGCAGCAAAACCTGGAGTCACAGTGACAGCAGACACCACTCACAAGTTTCTCTAAACAAGGCAAACTGAAAACAGTGTTGTGAACGAAAATGTGTGCAATTTCTGGCCAGATTGTGAACATCGCAGCAATTAAAGCCAACTGCAAGGTTTTGTTTTGGTTGCAAAGCTGCCATTTTTTCCAGTGTGAACACAACTGGTTTCATTTTGTTTGGAGTGTGCTGCCAGCATGACTGTTGTCTCAATGTGGGTCGTGTTGCATTGTTTGGAAACACTAATGAAACTTTGAAGAGCTTTCCGTGATAGAATTTTAGATTTATAGATTGCTTAAAGTGAGATCAACGAATTAAAGGACCATACCACCCATTCTGCATGTTGGAGCCTAATATATTCAATTTTCATACATGTTACATTACTGACAATCATTTCCCAAAGGATAAAACTGTATTTCAGCTTTCCTGATATTTTGCAAAATCTCTTCATCTTTCAAAATCAAATATTCAAGAGATACACTCATCTTAAAAATCCATATTTCTCCTGCTAATAGTTATGCAGCCTTATGCAGTCAAGGTCGTTTAAATTTTTCGATACATGCAGGTCTTCTTTTGGGTCTATATTCTCTAGTGGAGACATACATTCACTCTGCGACTTTTTGTTGCACTTAAACGCTAAAATGATGTAACTTCTAAAAAAAACCTGAATACATGTCTTGTTGGTGTTGATGGATTACCTATCCCAAGAACGTTTAAAGTATCAAAAAGTTGATTTGAATAGCGTACCAGAATGAACTGAAACCAATGGAGGTCTGGAAGGTAGGAAAAACATTTTTAATTCACTATTCCAGTAGTATGCTTTGGGGAATGATTGTCAGTAACGTTATATGCATGAAAATTGAATATATTAGGCTCAAACATGCAAAATGGATGGTATAGTCCTTTAAATGAATCAATAAGGTGGAACTAGCAGGCATTCTGTGGCTAAAACGTTTGCTACATTTCCCTTGCACTGTATTTTCATCGTGAGTTTTCATAATAATCATAAAGTCATTTAACCCCAAATTCACTTTTACCGTTTCACAGGAAAAGCATGCATCAGTTAAAAATAACACCATCCATATGCTGGCATGTGCTTATTAGTCTGGGAAAGTTTTGCATTTGCAAGGAAACAGCACATAATATAACGCAACATCTGGAAGGCATCTTTGGAGAATGGATGTTTTCTGCTTGCGGTGGAGAGATGAATGTATCACACAGTTAAAGCTGTTTAATTTGAAAATCAGATAATCTGATAGAGTGCGCTTTCCACACCTGTGAATGTGGCTTCATGCAAGTGAAGGGATTGTTTTTGGGAAAGATCCTGTGTCTTGCTCGCAGACACTTCATCAGGGGAGATTCTGGCCAAGAAACAAGGGCTCGAGTCCTGTTTTCTGAATTCTGTTTGAATTACAGCCTCGTTTTTGCATTGCCTCACCCAAGGACAGAACTGAGACGTGCAGAGGGAGAAAGAATGGTGAAAATAACCAGGAGAAAAATGGAATAAAGCTGAAAATTGCAAATGGGGCAATGAGTAGAAAAGTGTGGAGAATGAAGTATAAGGTGTTGAAAGTGGTAGGAAGTAAGAGAGGAGGAGAAACGGGAGGAATGTGAGAGCAGAGAGAGAGCAGAGAAAGAGGGTGTCAGGGCAGTAGGGACACTCGCCTCCTAGTCTCTACTAGGCCAAAGTGTGGGAGAGCAGCCGTGATTGGTTTGGACCACCCATCTGGGTTGGCTGGACGCCTGGGTTTCTGCGCCACTGTTTGCCCACTGGACTGAATGCATGGATGAATGGAGGGATAGTCACAGACAGAAGTCCAGTCTAATGATTCAGATGGTAGAAATGGGTGTTTCGGTAGAAAATGCACAGCAGCAGACACAATTAATGTTTATCTCGTATATCAGCTGGTTCTCTGTGTTTCTATTGGATGTTACAAATGATGCAGGAGACTGGTGGTTCTCAAACTTTACAAACCAAGTACCACCTCACACTACTGATATGAAGTTTAATGAGGGCTGCAGTCTCCTCAAATGATCTACCATGGAGCGATTGGGCATTCACATGGATTTCTGGTGTGTCAGAAATTTCATTTTTCATGAAATTCAAAGCAAAGCTACCCGAATGCATCTGCATATACCAACATTTCATGGAGTCATTTTGCTTTGAATGGAATAAAACTTTACTGGAAATCAAAGGTTTCATTCAGTGTGAGTACCCAAATTGCGACACATCAATCAAATTGTATAGTGTGTATAGAATTTGCAGACTTTTCCTACTTGGAATGGGTGATTCTATGTCTGCTTGGCATAAGACGAAAACATCTAATTCAGAGGTATTTAACTAAAATTCAGGTGAGTCCAGCTACTCAACTATCTCCTCCTGTGGGGTCTGTAACACCCCCCCCCCCCCNCCCCCCCCCGACCTGACCTGACCTGACCTTATTCTCTCATTTGAAAGCTTTGCTAGTATGACAGTATTACATTTGTTTATTGCTCCCATGAGAAACTGTTTCAATCAACTTTGGTTCCCCTTGGCTTCAGGTGCACCACATAATGACCGAAACAACTTGATTCGGCCAATTATGATTCTGTATAACTGTCAAAATATGGGAGATTTACGGGAGAAATTACCAAACAGGAGCACAGCGGGAGAGGGGGTGAAAATACGGGAGAAACTCGGGAAAAACGGGAGTGTTGACAGGTATGGATATTACACATAACTATGATTCAGAAGGCTTCATGGAAAAAATATAAAGTGTCAACTTCAACATTTNTACACATAACTATGATTCAGAAGGCTTCATGGAAAAAATATAAAGTGTCAACTTCAACATTTTATTAAACTTTTTGACTAAAGTGCTTTTCTTAGTTACAACTATATTTTCAAGCATGAACTTGATAACCTAAGTATTTATCTTAAACATAAAGTACTGGGCTCTGAGTTTGTTTATTTTTCAAGTCCTCACCTCAGACTGTTGTAGGTAGGTTTCTTCATACTTTTTATGTTTTGTATCATAATGGCATTTAACGTTGTCACTATGACGCCACAGACTGAACAGACCAAACACATGGGTCTTGTAGCGTTGCTGCTGGAAGAATGAAAGTATATTTATGCGTCCACTCATCCTTCAGTTTTCATTTTTCCTGCTCAACTTTTCTGATCTTTGAGCCATTTGACAACTTCGTTACACATCTGACTGCTAGCGCATCTGCTCAGCTAATTTCCAGGACATGGTGAGTCTTAACATGATTGGACAAGAGGCTTCGGTCAGAGGACGCATAGAGCCCCCCGCTGAGCTATCCACGTTGTGCCTGCTGAAAATTCTCCTAACTTAAAATATAAGTTAATATTAGTATCACAAGAAATGCTCAATGGTCCGGATAAAAGCCTCTCTGGGTCCACATCTGGACTGGAGTCCGCTAGTTGGTGACCACTGATCTAATTCATCACACAGAGGTTAGTTGTCTCAGCTGAACAGTCAGACAGTGGCCAGACAATGTCTAGGACACCATTTGTTGAAAATGCCAATGATAAAACAGTAGCCAAGAGTTTTGAAGGCATTTCTTTATTTTCTAAAGACCCTTACTAACCTTGGTCATTGACCCTTTCTTTATACAAAATTATCAGTCTGATTTACACAGTTTAAATCAAATTAACTAATCAAATGAAGTCTCTGACTTAAATTGTGTTTTCCACATGACCTGAGATACTGAACCTGAATGAACAACAGTCTCATTGTTTTCCTTCAGTGTACCTCTGTAAAAATCAGAACTGTACATAATGCCATTAGGAAGCTAATGAAGAACTCTTCAGTTATTGGCATGAAACTGTCATTAACACTTGTAAAAATTAAACATTTTATCTTTTCAACATCTTCTACTCACACATAACTGAAATGTCTCATATTTTACAAGGACCCACAGCCATTAATACTCATGGATTCAGAACAACCTGAGCTTTCCACCATTCATTTTACAAGAACTTTACTAGCTGTAGCCCACAGCTATGGGTAATGTTGCTAGCTAATCTGCGTTTGATTATTTTTATGAGGTATAATTCATCAGATGTTTTACTTACTAAATGAATTAAATGCCACACCAAAAAGAATATTACATAAGTGACCAAGCATGAAGTTAATTTGACATTATTTAGTGATGAGATTGCTGTTTAGGACAGGTTTTCCAAAGAGGTCTTTCCTCCAACATCTTTTGATCAGTAAGGGTTATCTAAGACATTAATAGGATTAGACAGGCTGGAGTTCTAAATGCTTCTTGTTCTATTCTTCAGTGTCTCACGCTAGATGTAACCCCATCCAAATACACACACACACATACACACACACATCACAGATGCTCACACTCACTATAACCACCCCTCCCCCCCTCAACTCAGCCTTGACCTCCTCCTACGCTTCTCAATTCTTGCAGCAACAGAGTTAAAGCCATCAAACTGCTGCAGCAAATGACAGCAAGAACAAAAACATAGGCCACTTCTGGATAAAACATATCATAATCCCCTCAAGGTGGGGTGGAGGGGGGTTCAAGGCCACCAAGATAGCTATTCACTGCATCCCGAGAAATGGAGAGACCTCCGGGAAAGACATTGTGAGATGTTGGTATGAGACTCGGTATGACACTCCTGGGAAGAATGGTGATTAGAGACAAGGAGGATTGACCACATTCTAAGGCCTTTATGAATACTTATACAGTATGTGAACAACTACTTAAATATGGCACTGACTAACACTTCCTGGCATGTATTATGCTGACTTGTAGACTTGTGAACACTAAGAGAAACTAGTCTTTTCATGTCATGGATATATGTGTAATGATCATCTCTGACAGGTATAGATCCAGCAGAGGAAAATAAAAGTGCAGCTGTCCTACTATTTGGGCTACTAAGTATATATACCATTCATCTAAGGAGCCTGTGTGAGCTCCTCGGAAAGGCTCCAAATTGATTTTCCATAATTTAGATTGAAAAACTGATTGGCTTGTCATCAGTGCTTCTAGATTCCTAGTTGATCCCATTTTTTAAAGTTTTGGCCTCTCTTTTTAAACTGCTAAATAACCGCTCCGTTCCTGCTTTCCTGAAGCTATGTCGTTCTTCATGTGTTTCCCTTTGCATGTTATATCGTTTGTCAAACTTCTGTTTCCGTCTTCATTTACAAGCTTTAGCAAGCTTGACAAGCTTTAATATCATTTTAGTGGTCAGGATAAGCTTGAGCGTTAAAGTGAATAGATTTGTATGGGTAAGATCAAGCAGTAAAGTGATCAGCATGATGGTAAAAGGCCACTGTTCTCCAAATATTCAGAGACAATGGCTGGTAGCAATTAACTTAACATCATGAGCCTAATCTCTAGTCCCACTCTTATCTATACATTATTCTCTTTACATTTACAGCTTCTTCCTCTAAACCATCATCATCAGTGTTTCCAGTGTTTTAACCCCAGTCCTTTATACATTTCTCTTGGTTTCACGTAAGGTTTATTATATTTCATGAAAACTACTTTGATGATGATGGTCATGATATGGGCTGTCTTGTGTGTACACCTTTGGTCTTTTTCTGCATGCAGCTGTATACTCTTCAACTAGTCTTCTAACTTTATGATCACCATACAAATCTCTCCAGACCAGTATTCCCATGCTAATATATCACCTACTTTGATGAATGATCAGACCCCAGACATCATTTTGTACATTTTCAGTACTTTCAACATATTATATTTTCTTCAACAATCTAGCATCATGAACAGAATCATAACATGATGAGTATTCTTGGTGAGTAAACCTCCATGAATGCTTGCCTGTAAGAGAATATTTTGAGTTTTTCCTTTTTGTCAAGCAATGTTTGTACATTAACAAGGAAGCTAAATAGAAAATCCTACTTAGTAGAATTTCCATATCCTAGACTTACAAATCAACTTCATCACTTCACCAGATCTATGATTCCCTCTTTATAACATCCATGACTGGGCAGGTCATAGAGTGTATTTAGTGCCTTGCTCAACAACTCAGCAGCTATATATGGACATGTCTGTTGGTGTTGCTGCTGTAGTTGGAACTGTTTGGTTCGCTGACACTCACCTTCACAGCTACGCCATATTACTACTACTGGTGCCGTCAGGCCTAAAACCTATGCATGCACCTAATGTAGCCATTCGACCCTGGACATCACCAGGGCCCCTGCGTTCTCTGTAGCCTTTATGAGATTAATGCAATAGATGGAGCAGGTGTCTGCCAAGATTCCATTCCTATTTAGACCTCCAGGCCCATTCCAGCAACCTAATCCTATTAGGCCTAATTGAGTGAAGTCGACAGTCTTTTTCAGTTAAACTAAGTTCACGCACTAATAGGATTCAAAAGCGGGTTAAAAAAAAAAAGAAAGGTACAATGACAAGAAAGTAGTAGTGTTACTGTGTGGCTGGGGAAGTGGAGAGCGTGTGTGAGGGAATGAGTAAGCGGGGAGCAGTGTGTGTGTGTGTATGTTAGGACCAGTAGAGATATCCTGCTGGGTTTGGGAACCTGTGTTTAAGGAAGAGAGAGGGAGAAGGCTGGAGGTCTCCTGGGAGGCTAGATAAGCCCACAGGGTTTAAAAGAACAACATAATTAACATTCAGGAACCCCCCACTGTGTTTGTGTGTGTGTGGAGGGGGGGGGGGANGGGGGGGGGGGAAGTATTGTATGATGTGTGATATAAACTGTATGATGCTATTATGATAAGTACAGGGCGTATCCAAGATTTGATGTATGTATGAGAATCCAGTAACCACATGATGATATCATACTGGAAATGTAACAGAACAGTGCTTAAATCTAAGCAGGCAATGTAGGAGTAAGGCCCCATTTGAAGTCGATTTGGCAGTTGCTGAATAACGCTCAAGAAAGGGTGATATTCAGTCTGATCGACTGTCTTTTGATGTGCATTTTGAGGAGGGCCGCTCCTCCGATTAGTTGCTCAAATGATCTACAACTGAGCAATTGGGCACCTGGAAGGAATTTTTGACATTCACAAATTTTGGTTTGACAAGTCTCACGATCAGATCTGATACTGATTATTGATATTCTCATTGGCTACCTGCAAGGTCCATATGTGTCTAAGACTACTAGACCACAAAGTAACTCTGCTTTTTTCTTTCTTTGTGTAATTTGTGGACACATATCATTTTGACTCAAATAAAACTTGACTGGAAATTGTCAACAGACAAAACTGTCCAGAGCTGTCATTCAGCCGTACAGTACAAGCCCAGAAATCACAGGTTTTGATCGTTCACAACAGACGATTCAACCGTGCAGTGTGAGTTAAGGGAAACTTACAGCATTACTTAACTTCATTCACAGTAGTAAAGAGAGAAAAGGGAAAAAAAAATTCAAGGACCATACCAGCCATTTTGCATGTTTGAGCCTAATATATTCAGTTTTCATACATGTAACATTACTCAATCATTTCCCAAAGCATACTACTGGAATGGTGAATTAAAAATGTTTTTCCTACCTTCCAGACCACCACTGGTTTCACTTCATTCTGGTACGCTATTAAAATCAACTTGTTGATACTTGAAACGTTCTTGGGATAGGTAATCCATCATCACCAACAAGACGTGTATTCAGGTTGTGTTAGAAGTTTCATAATTTTAGTGTTTAAATGCAATAAAAAGCGTGGAGTGAATGTATGCCTCCACCGGGGAATATAGTCCCAAAAGAAAACTTGCATTTATCGAAAAATTGAAACAATGGGTGACTTCATAAGGCTACATAACAATTAGCAGGTGAAACATTGATTTTTAAGGCGGGTGTATCGCTTGAATATTTGATTTTGAAAGATTAAGAGATTTTGCAAAATATCAGGAAAGCTGAAATACGGTTTTATAAATGATTGTCAGTAACGTAAGATGTATGAAAATTGAATATATTAAGCTCAAACATGCAAAATGGTGGTGTGGTCCTTTAAAAGGTTTTACAGCAACAGACGCATTGACCATTAGCTAGCAAACATTCATGTCAGCATATGCAGAGAATTTAAAGGAGACATTACAGAAGGACAGATTCATGGTTATGGAATGGACTTAATCAATTTCTGTAAATTTCTGTATTTCATGCCAGGTCTCAAATTTGAGACCTGGCATGATCATAAATACAGCACATCTTATTTAAACAGTATGCACTGCAAATAGATCATGCTTTTTTTTTTTCTTTTTTTTTTTACACTTTTCTTTGGATATAAAACTGTCAAAATGGCTCTTTCTGTTTAATTGCGTTCCCTATTAGCCACATTATAATGCTTCAAACTTCCTGGTTAGAAAGCAGCTACAGCATGTGATGTGTGATGAGTCATCAAGCCAAAATACCACCTAAATAAAGTGTTAGTATATCACTGTCACAACCTAAAACACAAGATAAGCACAGGCACACACACACACACACACACACCAGTTTGAGAAGGTCAGAATGGGACAGTGTTTAGTCAGACAGATGTGGCCTGAGGATCAAATCTTTCAGGCCTGCTCATGGTTCAAGGTGCTGCACGGGACTCCCTTTAAAGGAAAACACAACCAAGAAGACTGAGTGACAAAAGATTTGAAGGATCTTACGTAACATTACCTGCTGAAGGCCAAACAAACATGGAAAGAAAAAAAAACCAAACAAACAAAATAAAAAAGAGGTCACACCTGATTAGTTAAAGCTCAATGATTGCTATAACTATTCCACCATTACACTGAACTGAGTAATTATGACAGATAAAACTGATAATCAAACATACAGGGCATTGCATCACCACCTGCTGCATTACGTTACAAATTAAATCATGACAGTTCTACATACTGTACATGTCAGCCAATCATATACAGCAACAACACATCTAGTTTGACAGTTATTATAATAGGATTATCAATTATCATCTGTCTGCATTGTGAATAGATTTCTCATGAAACAATGAGATGTATGACTCTCTATTAGGTAACGTCATCCCATGTTCTGTGTAAAGTGAAAGTTCCTAATTATTCAGTCGAATTCTCTTTGTTTTTAAATATAGTTTCAATTCCTATATTAGAAACAAGTGTCCGTGTCTTGAATCAAGGCAAAATAGATCTTGTTGGGATGGAAAGTTTAGCATGTAGCATGTAATCTATTATGGTGTGGAGACCTTTTAAAAAAACAATACATTTGTCATATCTACATTCATGCTTTGGATGAAGGGAATTATAAACCATCTCTGACAGATAATTAAACTATTAGCTGGAGTCTATTCTCCTAATCATGTTAAACAGGAGTTTCCACCTCTGCTTTTCTTGATAACATTTGCAGAACAACATTCCCTTTGTTCCCTGTTTTTGGTTTTCGCAAAATCCTCTGTAAATGTCAAAATGTGTTTTTTCCACTGTTGCAAACTAAACTACTTCTTTTCCCTCGAAAGGAGGAAGAGATAGATGAAGAAAAGGATTCTCAGCTCATCTCTCTAAATCAGCTTGCAAGTCAGACAGGTCCTATTATTTCTGCCCAGGTCAAGTCGCACGACTTAGATTTGACTTGGACTCAAGTCACAAATTATCTGATATGAGACTCAACTTGACATAATCACAAAAGACCTGCAACTTGACTTTGACATCAATGACTTGTGACTCCACTTGGAGAAAAGAACTTGATACTTTCCCCAAACCAAAGATTCCAAGGACTCAAAACTCAAAGTTTAGCATCAAATTGTCAAAAGTTTAACATCAAATTGTGCAGGCCTGATACAGAGAAGTGTGCTATATCTTTTCTTATTGATCCGAATGGGCGGTTTTCGTAAAAAACTAGCCGATTTTTCCATAGAGAATGAATGGAGACCTTGTGGCATGCTTGTAGCTAAGACTTGAGACAAGACATGCACAATGATGAATTTTACCACCTCTGCTTTTTTACTAATACCCATAAGCCAACTATAAAAGCACATATTGTTTATACTGTGCTGACTCCTGTTTTAGAGGTTATCTTGCTAAATATGCGCACAGTGATGCAACTCAGAGTTTATCTTCATTCTAAACTCAGTAATGCGTTTCCAATGGCCCGTTAAAACTGTGAACTCAGACTGTGAAAAATCCTCAGGCACAAACCTGTTTGGAGCAGTTGTGGGAATTTTACAGACAAGAATTTGCTCAGTTTGAGGGCAAATGCTAAATTGAAGTGTTTAGCTCCAAAATAATAATATTCTGAAAAGATAATCACTATTTTTGGGTCCTTACAAAACAGTGATATGGATTCATCAGCGCTATTCAAATATTGAGTGTTAGATTTTTGTTTAACACATTTTCATTCCCTAATCTTGGCTGGTTGTACGGATACCGTGGCAGTGCAATTTAGCTTGTGAAGCTTAAAGGAACATAACGGTGATTTTTGCATGTTTGAAGACAATAAATTCTGATCTACATCATGTTGCTGCTACCCATTTTCCAATACGTGCTACTGGGGTACGTACGTTTTAGAATTGTTTTGCTATTTTAGTGATGGAGACAGAAGGATTTGAAGGATTATAAATAGAGAAACAGCTTAAAAATAATAGAAAATAAAGAGGGAGGGAAAAAAATCAAAGAATTGGAATAATTGGCATAATTCAAGGTGGCTGGGCACAGTGAGGGGGAGTGTCAGTGTTGGGCGAATCTTTTGCCATCCTCAAAGAGAGACAGTCTGCACAATTAGCCACGCGAACTCTGACCCTGCTCAGAATAATTAATGAATAACAGAGGGGATAAAGACAAAAGGCGCAGAGCAGTCTGGTTGAGTGGCAAGCGAGGGTAATACATCAAAGAATGCCGTTAATTGGCCCTGTGGCTTTCATTCTTTGCCCTATTTCTTTCAATTCAATGACTCAAAATAATGGGTTCAGGTTCATTATCAACAGGTCGTAAGCCCTGGGAGTGCCAAAATTCAACAGGAGAGTCAGGAGTGTGTGAGTGAGTGTGTGTATGCATGTCAATGCATGTGTGTTAAAAAAAAAAAAAAAATCTGTATGTGTGTGTAGCTAGGGTAATGGCTTAGCTTTAGCCTGGCCCCCCCAAAGACCTGACGACATCAGTTCTACGAGGGGAAGAGCAGAGTCGTACGGTTTTGATGGGAAGAGATCAAGGCCACGATTTTTTACATTTTCATGTTGCAGGTTACAACTCAGACTTCTGTGTGCACGTGTGTGAGACTTGAATGCTGCAGGTGTTGTCACAATGCTGGAATATAACTGGTATGGACAGGTAAGTGAAACAGACACACCTACTATTGCAATGTTTAATTAGTATGCTAAGTGTGAATGTCTTTGAATCTACTCAAGGGAGCTAACTGAAATAGAGAACGTAACATTTTGCTACTCTTGTAGCATAATCCCACATTTTTTGAGGTTTTGCACAATTTCCAGCTACATTTATATTAGCTCAAATTAGATTGCTTCAGATTACATGCTTGTTTCAAACAGCAGAACCGTGAATAAAAGAGTTATCCACAATTTAAGGCTAAATATCTCAATATTCACTGCATTAGACTCAATCAAATAGAGATTCTGACATTAAAATAATCCAACCCTGAAGAAATCTTCGTTGGAATGATCATATCGTGCTATAATAAATGACTGAAACACGATCAAAGGCACAAACTCACACACAAACGTGACCGGAGGATCTGGGAAAGTCTGTAACGTGATTACTGTCCTGCTATTACAGTGGCCTGGTCAACAATCTGTGTGTGCTATAAGTATAAGTGTGTGCTCTCAAATAAAGTCATTCGTGCTATTAAAGATGTGTTTATTAAAGGAATTAATGAGAAATAAATTTAAAATATTATTTCAAAATTTTAATTTATTTTAAATTAGTTATGCATTGATTCTATAGTTATTTATTTACTTATTTATAGTTTCAATACGCTCATGCCATGGTAATATACATATTTTTTAAATATTACTTTTTAATATTAAATTATTTTAAAAATATCATATCGAAATGAAACCGAACAAAGCAGATTTAAAAAAGAAAAAAGGTGCCTCTTCAAATCATAGATATGGAAAGCAATGAGGACTTCAAAGAAAAAATATTTGGCATTTTTTGCTCGTCATGGATGGCAGGTTGAAGAAATATATTTGAGCTTTCACTCCCTAATGATGAAACATACAAAGTGTAGACAGCACACATTAGAGTCTAGGTGTTTCCTGTTTCTGGCTTCACAATTTGACACATGATTGATTCCCACATTGATTCATTTATTTCAAAACCCAAGTTACGTATATCTTAGTTTGGTTAGATTAAGTAGGTTAAAACATTGTTAGTAACAATAGCAGCCATTCAACTTAAACTCACTTCTCTCTCTCCTTCTCTCTCTCTCTCTCTTCATGCATCTTTGATTCCCACTCTTGTCTTCATTTATTAATACAGTATTGTCAAAGGTGAAGGTGCAGTTGAACAAAACAAACAAAAAAAACCAAAACAAACCCAGATCATGTGAAATTACTCCCAATCCCACCAAAACAGACACGGCTATGAAAGGCGGTGGTTAGTTCAATTGCCGTAACTTGGAGTGCTCCCACGTGAGTTTGTTGGCATTATTTTGCTGCTTGTTACGCACTCAAATATTCGATGCAGCAGAGCCTGCTTTCCTCCAGCGCTTTAATTGCCACACGGAAGGTTTCCCATACCTGGTTGAGACACCTTAAGCAATTAATACCCTGAAATACGCCTTTTAAGTGAGTCTTTTGGTCTCTGCGGCTCCCCGTTGCGATGAAAAGATTAGTGTCGTCTCATGTTAGCCTCGCGCAGGTGCATTCTCTCTCTGCACATTGGATCATTACCATAACCAAAGATGGAGAGGAGGCGGAGAGATGGACAGAGAGATCGAGGGAGTGCAGGAAAAAAGAAAGAAAATATTTGGAGTGTATTATCATCATTCTCTTTGGCGGGCCTTGCTGGAAATTGTACTAAGCTCTGAGTGCACTTTTGACCTTTGGATACATCGACTGCTAAAAAAAAGGGAAAAACCAGAGTGGTGTCACACTGTTTGCAACACCATAAATGCATCAGGGAGTACTGGTCCTTTTTTTTGTGTTTTAACTATAAAACTACACTTTTTTTTTTTTTTTTTTTTATGGTGGCAATGAAGTAAAGAGTATAAGATTTTTTAGAAAACTCTTGCTTGGTGGTGCATTCAAGGACATCCAAGCATGTTCACATACACGTTTAAACTTTGATAATCACTTTTTTCAAACATCATTTAAACAGCATAATTGACTGAAATCAGCTATGTTTACTCCAACAAACAGACCTCGATTATGCGATTGCAAATCTATTCATTCAGGCGCGTAAAAATTATCCACATTCATCCTCACCTGGCCGTCTCTCCTGCATGCTCTGATTACGCAAAGTGCCTTAAGTGTGATGGAGTCCTCATGTGTACATGCTTACTCGCAGTACAGTCAAACAATGCAGCACTTGGCTCCAAAAAATTAAAAAATAATAAAAAAAAAAAAGCTTTGGATTTCCAATCTACATTAGGAGGAAATCAAAACCAGAAAAGGAACATTAAGCAAACGTAGATTTCATGAAGAGAATCTGGGTGTTTTGTGCAAACACAAAACAAATCATCTTACAAAACATCTTAATAAAGATCGTTTCTGCTCACAGCTGTATAAACACAGTATGATGTATGTGGATGGAAATATAAATACAAAAGGACATAGATACAGAGGGAGGGAGAGAGAGAGAGAGAGANGGGAGAGAGAGAGAGAGAGGGAGGGAGGGAAGTTTACGCAAGCTGATTTCTATAACATACTGAAATGTACTAAAACCAATGGTTGCTGTTTGAAATCAATATAAAATCTTATGGCATGCTTCAGAATATGCCAGCAGCAATGTAAAATAAACATGATTTGCATTTAATAGGCTAAAATATGCAAAACCACCAGTTAACCCTTTAATCCCTAATGCATTAGTGCTTTTGCAAACTGTGTGTGTGCGAGTTGTATGACACGGATGTTGTCGCTCTGATGTATTGAGATGAAAGTGATTAGACATGATTATGAATTTTTAGAAGTGCAGCAAAGTTTAATGGCACTTTCGGTTTGACGATGAGATGCAATAATCGTGAAAACTTCACAGGCAGGAAAAACAGCAGAACAGCATTTGTTTTAGTCCACGCATGCATTATCAACACTTGAGGGTAAAAGTCTTGCATGCATGAACTCCACTGTGCGAGCAGTGACCAGGGAATGTACGTTTAGCTTGAGATGACTATCGCAAAAGTAAAAATCTATGCTTCAGCAAAAAAAAAAAAAAAAAANAAAAAAAAAAACATTTTGATGAAATCCCCTTCAGCTGCACACAGAGGAGAAATACAGAACATAATTCAGACTCAAACCCACAACTCTGTGGGCATGTTGCAGGATTTTTTCCTCCCCCACTGAAATGCTTGATTCACCGCACTCTGCAAGCCTTGCTTCTGCTAAATCTATTGTTGGCCTGCTGAAGCTTAATATCCATATACTAACTCTGTGACACATGCTGTCATCCACTACTACTTCTTCTTTTTTTTTTTTTTAATACAGAC
>VXCM01002322.1:93930-138116 GCA_014773175.1 Lucifuga dentata
TTCCCAAAGCATACTACTGGAACGGTGAATTAAAAATGTTTTTCCTACCTTCCAGACCTCCATTGGTTTCAGTTCATTCTGATATATGCTATTAAAATCAACTTGTTGACACTTGAAACGTTCTTGGATAAGGTAATCCATCATCACCAACAAGATGTGTATTTCAGGTTTTTTTCGAAGTTACATAATTTTAGCGTTTAAGTGCAATAAAAGCGCAGAGTGATCTGAAAATGCCAGTTCTTCACTGCAGCACTTGAATGCACCACTAGGAAGCATTTTCAGATCACTCCACAATTATACTGAAATTGGCACAAATTGCAATTATATTGAAATCAGCACAAATTGACGGTGTTCTCAGAGTAACAACTAGATTATGTAATTGTAAATCGATTTTCTCAAGCAGGTAAATGATTCTTCGGTTTATAATCAGCAGCACATGCGTTTCCTCACTTGGTGTACTTCCTCTCGTAAGATCATTATGCAACATGGAGTCATGTACATTTGCCAAATAACTGAATCCTATTATTTGTAAGTTTCATTCTGCATTTTTGCCTTAATCAGACTACAGACAAAAATTGGCGCATATACAGCATATTGTGCATGTAAACATACTGACTGACAGGGACCGTGGTAAACTTTGGCTCTTCCAAAAAAAAAAAGATCCAGAATTTGGGAGAAATGAAGCTCAGACAAAGCTACTTATTTAATTTATCCATGATGGAGGCAGTAATAAGCCAAAAGTGGCTGGCACAATAACACTGATCCAATAATAAAATAAAACAAATAAATTGGATTATATTAACTAAAACAAATATGGCAGCAGATGTTCACGTGTTTTCAGCGAAGGGTAAAAAAGGAGCTTCATCAGCCTGAGAGAGATTGTGGAGAAAGTCGTACTGTAGGTTGTAAAGTGAACACAAATGTTTCCCATCAATGACATAATGTAAAGAGGGTCGTACAACCATTGAACATTCTGCTTGTGGTGTTGACATGAACTCTGGTGGCCTTTACCCCCCCCCACTGCACATCTCTTAACATCTTCTTCTTCTTAGTCACAGCAGCCTCTCCGTTCAAACGGCAGGGACACAAAGATAACCGAAAGGAGCAAACAAACTGCTCTTTGTCTGCAGTACAAACGGTGTATTATTAGTCTGGGTTAGGCCGAAGTTGATCTAATTTTCTGCTTAGTTCTCATTAAACAGCTATTGCATTATTTCATTTCCCACAATAAAGTTAAAGGAGGGGAGTGGAGAGGGGGTAATCAATATATCTCCACCAAAAGCTTTTGAACAGTGCTTTGCAAGTTTAGCCCACAAATGGACTTTGTGAGTTAGGGAGGGGAGGGTCCTCTTTTTGATGCCATGTTGACCCTCAAAGGTCAGACAAGCTGGATGGAATATTAATGAAAAGGCAGAGATTTAGATTTTTTCATGATTTCTTGGCCACATTTGACTTCAGTCATGTCCTTAGGAAGCACCAAAGGCTCTCAGAAAGTCCTTAAGGTCTGTTATAATGTCAACAAAAATGAGGGAAAACATATACCTAGGGTCTTTTTTGGAAAATGTGGCAAAAGAGTGTTTTGAGACAATGAAAATCCTGCAGAAAAACTAAATTTAGAAAGACCAGATCATACAGAGCGATAAAAATATAAACACTTTGGTGGAAAACACGTATCTTGACACTCATGTCAGTTATTACTCATGTTTCAAAGTTCATGCATTTTTGTTATATTTATCACATAGTATAGATTTAATAGTAATCAACATTGACTTTTTGCCACCTCATCTTTCCTTTTGAGGTTTTCTTCACCATTATTTCTTATCATTTGTGTTGCTTGAGATGGGATGATACTTTGGGAGTTTGAATTTTCCTTTTTCCTTTTGAATACTTATCTAACAAGCTGGATAAGAGACATAAGAAATGTTTTTTTTTTTTGGAGCTCAGCATTGTACTACGTCTCCGTATTCTCATGCATCTGAAGCTGAGACGCCGATTATCCACTTAATTTTATTGATTGATATCAAACTAAATTATTCAAAAATGAATTCCACTTAAGAATTAAATGATTTATCATCATCAAATTCTCACACATGAAAGTGTTTCTAAGGAGTGTGTTGATGCTGTTCAACCCTATTTATGTGTCAAGACTATTAGTTGTTTTTAAAGAAAATGAAAAAAAAATCTCTTTTTGTGCAGTTGTAAAAAGATTTTACAGTAATTGAGTAACTACTTTAGAAAGAAATCCTTTTTATTTCGCCACTAAAGTTTAACAAGGAAAATGTAATACAAGAATTCTGCAATGCACGCCAGCACTATCTATAGAGGATATTCTATGAAACGCACTTCAAAAAGAACATCATATATCTTCCTTTAAATTAAAATAATTAAGATAAGACACAGCAAAGGGATAAAAATACTTTTTCAAATGTGCCTTTGTTGAGGTGACTTCTAAATATAGAATCAGGTAGTTTTTATAGTAGAAAAACTTCACGTATTGTATTTTCACATACGATCAACATCACAACTACATATATAACTGCAAAATAGATTAGCTAGCTGCAGTAACTTCAGATGGAAAGAAAAAGATTAAATTAGCGCAAGAAAATAAATGCAGTGAATTTGGTGTAATGCTGACATCACTGCATTAGCGTATTTAGACCGTTTTTGACGCGTTTTTTTAACGAGTTTTGTTATAAAAGCAACAAACTGAGGAGATACACAGAGCCAAAGGCTAACAGGCTACGCTCATCGTGAGCGTATCTTTCTTCTTCTTTGTATTTATGCTTTTGAGCGGACTGGAAAAAGAAAAGCCTTTAGTCGGGTGAGCTGCGACTGTCTCGCAACCGATCATGTGTATAATTTTAATAGGATTTCATCTTCGTAGTTGTAGTTCGAGCCCACCTGGGTTTCTTTTCACCGTCTGCCAAACTGCAGATTAAAGCCGCTTACAGTACAGTAGAGCTTTCTGACAACATTCAGAGATGCGCCAGCCGATCCTGTTCTAGCTGGCTGGGCAGTGAGGGATGAGGATGAGAAGTCGTTTTCAGGACAACCACCATCCCGCAGTTTGGTGTGGCTAGATTTGACTCCCGCTTTGTTCCTTTGGTTTTGTTCTTTTAGTTTTAACAAATTTTTAAGATATCCCATTAAGAGCTCTGGGCAAGAAGGGGACACAAATTGCACTTCTCCGCACTAACTGAATCTCCACCTCCTCTTCCTCCTCTCTCCCTCAGCTTTCAGAATTGCAAAATTTATGTCACATTTCCATTTCTTACTGCATTAAATCTATAAACTTCTAGTTGACAATTTGCAAAGTAGTCCTTTAATTTTTGGTTGTATGGCAGATTAAGTCTTTTCGCTGCTTTAGGGTTTGAATTTTGTAGCTTTGAGGAGCTTTAAAGTTGTAGAATGAGGATGTGTGACACTGAGTTTGTGCTGAACAGGGATGTCGAGTGTTAGCATGCGCATCAACACGTTTACTGGTTTGGGCAACCTTAACTGGAACCTGAACTAACTGGGGAACCTGAACTGGAACCTTAACTTACTGTACATACCACAAGCTAATCTGATGTCTGGACATGCAAGAGGGTAAATAGGGAGCTATCCTTTATTTGTGTGTGTGTGTGTGTGTGTGTGTGTGTGTGTGTGTGTGGGAACGTGTGAGTGTGTGTACAGGTCTATGATCCCTCAGGTGTTCTCGTGAAGAGGCTCCTTGTAATCGCTCACAGTGAATAATGTGCTCTAACTAATTTAGGGCAAAAATGTTATTATTCCATTTTGACTAATTGCATCTTCTCCACACTAACTGAATCTCCACCTCCTCTTCCTCAGCTTTCAGAAATCTTACGGCTAAAACCATTTATGTAATGTTTGATATGTGTTTGAAAATAAGGAGAGTTAATCTTTCTCTTCAGATGGAGTTATGGTTAGTTGTGTTGATGAAGAGGTGAAGGCAGTTCATCCATTTTTAGATGAAAATGAATAAATACCATAAGGTACAAAACGCCGATCTACATCAGCTTTCCATAATAAACAACATAAATAAGCAAATAAACAGCCTTTATGTTAAATAAACTTAAGTTATTTTCCAGCAAGATACATCTACTCTGAATTTTAATGTTTTAAACCACTATCAAGGTCGGCCATCTTCATAAATTCAATATTTCATCAAGGTAACAAGCATATATGAGCGCGCACACACATACACACACACATGCATGGTTTCACATGTAATCCACTTAAAATGGCTGTAATATTTAATTCATATGAGAATCATTAAAAGTGCAGTGGTGCCGTGTCCATTATGCATTCCTTTTCTAGCAGGATAAAACAGTCCTCAGATGTGGGAGCTGCACTTTGAAGTGTTTGTCTCAGAAGCGAGCCAAGTCTTACAGGAAGTCCCTGATGTTTTAAACATGGCGAGCTTGGGGACTAACAAAGGTGAGCACTTGTGGCTCGGCCCCAAAGATGAGCCAAAAATGGCCAGCCAGGAATTTGGGTTAAGATCTGGACATCAAATAAACAAAGAGACAAATATACGAGTGGGTAAAGTTGAAAGGGTACGAAAAAAAGTCAGTAAATTTACGTGTACGCGATACTTTGCTTTTTTGTTTGTAGTTTCGTTTGCGAATAAGGGAAGAAAAAATGCGGATTAAGATGTAAGACTTGTTGCTTAATTGTCTTACAAGGGAAAGCATGCAGGTGAGGAAATATGTAAAGAATGTTAATGCTGATTATAAATCAATGCATCATTTATATGCTTGAGTAAATTGACTCAAATTCGCATAATTTGGGTCTTTTACTCAGAGCATACATAACTGTAGATTAAAAATTTTATTTTATCAACCTATAAATCCAGAAATCTCTCTCTCTGTGGCACCATTATCTCTAGAACCCGGCACTGTATGAAGTTGAAATTCAGCAGATTCATTGCTCAGGACCCAAGGATGTGCAGTATCGTGTGTGAGGTTGTTTGGATAAGTGGTTCTCCAATTGAGCTGTGCTGGTAAACAGTAGTCTGTACGGCAGGATACGCTCCGAGCACGGCAGCATATGCTCTGCACCATGGGCACTGCAAACAAAGTTAGCTCATGAGGACATGCAGAACAAAATTATGGTAGGCTGCGGTGCACATCATAAAGTCCAGCTCGTTCCAAACAGGCAGGTTTTGAACAGGCACTGAACTAGTTTATTTAACTATAAAGGCAGGAATCTCTGTCTGTCTGTGGCACCAATATCTTTAGAACCCGGCAATGTATGAAGTTAAAATTCGGCAAGTTTATTGTTCAGGATCCAAGGACTTGCAGTGTCGTGTGTGAAGTTGTTTGGATGAGTGATTCTTGAATTGAGCTGTGCTAGTAAAAAGTCATCTGTGCGTCAGGATCCGAGCGTGGCAGCATACGCTCCGATCCAGTGACATGGTCTCAATCCGACCCCATACAGCAAACAAAGCTAGCTCATGAGGTGCAAAACAGAATTATGGCAGACTGCGGCGCACACCATAAAGTCCAGCCTGTTCCGAACAGGCACGTTTTGAACGGGCACTGCACTAGTTGCCTTAATGGGAAAAGAATGGAACGTACATGCAAACATGCAGACTGCAACCTGCAATTTATCAACTGAGACATCACTTTATTGCTCATATTTGTGTTAAACTAGCTGTTACTCAATTTAATGAAATCACTGTGATTTGATTCGACGTATTACAATAAATGTAATTAAATCCCAACAAAGTCCGACAAAGTTTGTACGTTTTTGAGATGGACAGTCACTCCATGCAGCGATTGTCCTGGTGTCCTATTTGTGGAGGAGAGACTATCTCTAAATTTGCACCATTATCCCATATATATGATTAATCTCCTCGAGATTAGAAAAATACATAGAAAAAGAGCAGAATTCCTGTAACAGCAGAACGCTTTTCTCCCAACTTTTGAGTATGAACAATCTGAAGAGGTACAGAAATGGTTATTTTCTGTCATGGATGGACACCATGTTGTAAGACCGCGTTCCTTTGAAGTTTATTGAAGACCTCAGAATAACAGAATAACACAACCTACTGCTCTACTGATGTTGATGTGCTGAAAGTAGAAGTGTTATCAAAAAGTTTTCTCTGCATTTCTCTTTGAAAATGATAAAGATTAATCCAAATTGTTTATCGTTGTTATCATTGTCAGTCCATTGTTTTGCCTGCGGATGCTGTGCTAGTTACTTAGTTGTCTTAACAGTTACCAGCCGTACTTTTTTCCTCATATATCCTGACTTGCTTTGCTGAGCCTGGCAGGAGTTTTAATTTGTCCACTTTTCTGTATTTAAGATTTTTTTTTGCCATCTGATTTTGGAATTTTTTTTTTTTTTTTTTANTTTTTTTTTTTTTTTTTAATAGTCTAAAAGATGGGGTTGAGGATACAGGAATGACTTGCAATGATCTGCTTAATTTAGCTGTGTCCAGGAATTCTCTGACATTCTGGAAAGGTGGGAAGGCCTATACTGGCCTGACAGTGACAAGTGTGTGCGCTTCTGCATTTGTACGTACATGCGTGTGTTTAAGTATATTTTCACACATACACAGTTAGATTTGTGCACGTTTCCAAAGGTTTAGGCCGTGGCTGTATTTAATGGCGTTTTAAAAAGCCTTGCAAGGGGAAGTGGGTGTCATTAAGGAATGTGGGGGATCTGGGGGAATGTGCTGAGCTGGGCTGGATGTTCTGCAGGAAGGAAAGTGTGGTGATCCAGCAGCAGGAAACTCACATTCTGTCAACCTGCTAACCACCATCAGCATTTCTGCCTCTGTCAGGCCTTTTTCTGACCAAAACACACACACCAACACACACACAGGAAGCGGCCCGTGCCACTCCCCAATAAGCTGATGTGTCATGTCTTCCTTTCCTTTCTGACATTTCTGCAAAGCTCAGGAAGGACACTGCGGCACCTCTCCTCTCTTCTTCTTCTTCTTCTTCTCCTCCCACTGTCTCTGGGTGCTGCGAGAGGCACCGCTGCAGCCGTGACAGCTCTTGTTCTTCTGTGGAGTTTGCAGCTCTCGTGGTAAGACGCTGCCACTCTGGGAGCCATGAGTCATTGCTGTGTGGTCAAAGTGATCACCTTGACAGAGATCCAGCTGCTACAGGTAGGAGGGGGCGGTGGAATCGACAAGTCACAGGCCAGGGAAACTGGGGCAGGATCAGATATAGGAAAAAGTACGTGTTTATTTGTTTTTGCATGCAAATTTAACTGTCAAAGCGTTTTAAAAAAGCATGCCCTTACAACTAGAATAACTAAATAGCCACCATGGAATGCAGATTTTGCAGATTTTATCCAGATATTTCATATCTCCGCCTCACATTTCACAATCCAGGGGACTGTGTGAGTGGATGCAGCCGTTTACTGGTTAGGAGGTAAGCATGCTCAAGAAGGCTTTTTGTTCCGCTTTCATCTTATCCCCTTAGACTTAAGACAGGAAAAGATTACTGAGCAATGCTACTCGGCAGGGCTGATGGCATTCCATAACTGTGAAATACACTAAAATACAAGAAAAACAGGAAAAACTGTGCAAGTATGTAATGCAATGAATGGAATATAACCCTGTAAGAAGTCCTTTTAGGAAACTTATTCAGTTTTTGTTGACTCTTGGAGGTCATAGTAAGGGTTGTGTTACACTAAAATGTGATTCTAATACTTTGTCCACTACAATTTATAACATGAGGTGAGGGCAGGACTATGGAAATACAGAAAGAACAGACAAGATTTGATTAGGCCGTTGTACTGGATTCCATTAAATTTTAGAGATGTTGCATTTTACAGAAATGAATCCAAAGCTCCCACTAGGTTATGTCCACAATTTGCAAAGCAATACAACATCAGTTTGACCTGGTGTTTCATAAGGCGTTCAATTTTTCTGAAGTGAAAGGAGAACTTGGGCAAGACTGAAACTAAGTTAGGCAAGAACTTTTCATTTTGGAGAGACACCTGTGAGTTTGTCACAGCCTGGTGCAGCAATTCAGCAGGATTTCAGAAACACATCTAATAACTCTGAGGTAAATCATCACAGCTCATTCTTACAGGTTTGGGAAATCATGCTAGAAATGTGTTTTTTCTTTATACGTGGATCATTGAGTATTTTATTAGGAAATATTTGTGTAATCACAGAATATGGATGTTATTTTTTTACTTAAGGCTGATGTGATATTAACATATTTGATATACTTGTATATACAGTTACTTAACTGTTGGCAAAGGCAGCGTGATGTGATTTGTCAGTCTTTGTTGGATTTGATTAAGATGCTGTGTGCATGCGTGTGTTAATGAAATTATGTTACTGAAAGCGTCAGGGGAAGAAAAAGAAGGCGTGTGTATGTGTGTGTGTGGAATGAGTGTGACATGCTTTATTTAGTGGTTTAAATGTCCGTAACATGAGGCAGAAAGACAGACAAGTTTCTATCTCTTAACCAAATACGAAACCAGATGACTTTCTTTTTCAGTCGGTATAAAACCTTACTTAAAGGACCATACTACCCATTTTGCATGTTTGAGTCTAATATATTCAATTTTTATACGTTATGTTACTGACAATCATTTCCCAAAGGATAAAACTGTATTTCAGCTTTCCTGATATTTTGCAAAATCTCTTAATCTTTCAAAATCAAATATTCAAGTGATACACCCACCTTAAAAATCAGTGTTTCATCTGCTAATAGTTATGCAGCCTTATGAAGTCATGGTAGTTAAAATTTTTTCCATAAACACAGGTCTTCTTTTGGGACTATATTCCTCAGTGGAGGCATACATTCACTCCACGCTTTTTATTGTGCTTAAATGCTAAAATTACGTAACTTCTAAAAAAAAAAAAAACCTGAATACACCTCTTGTTGGCGATGATGGATTACCTATCCCAAGAACGTTTCAAATATCAACAAGTTGATTTTAATAGCGTACCAGAATGAACTGAAACCAATGGAAGCTCACTGTTCCAGTAGTATGCTTTGGGAAATGATTGTCAATAACGTTACGTGTGTGAAAATTGAATATAATAGGCTCAAACATGCAATATGGGTGGTATGGTCCTTTAATAAATCAATAATGTAAAAATTGGCCAACTGATATAATTTATTGTGATATGAATAGACGAGCAGTGTGTAAATTTACAGGCTCCCAAGTTGCAAACAGTGCAGGACAAAGGTAGCATTGTGTCATCTATGCAAATGGAAAGTGAACCAGTGAACCAGTCTACCAGTAAACTCGAGCACTGGCCCAATTGTTGCAGCAGGTGCCAGTATAGAGAAAGAGAAACACCGAAGTGTCTCAAATATTGAAATAACCACAACAATCTCAAATGTGATTGATTAGATTCTTATCTCGTTCCCGCCCAGTGTGTATGGCGCGCATTGATCATTTTCAGCATGTCCTCTTCTTTACACATGCACAGGAAGGCCATTGTCAGGGTTCGCCTCAGTGACTGAAGCGCCATTACCTCTCACATCTAATCAGATTCCCTTAAGTGGATAACAAGCGTGTCTCCGGCATTTACAGTAGCGAGCAAGCTGAAGTGAAACCAGGACAGTCCGTTGTCACACAAAGCAGATGTGGTGTGTAGATGTCCTGGCATCCCCTCCTTCTATCCACAGTGGGGGAAAAAATGTTGATCGGCTAACAACTGGCATCTTGTTTGGGCTGGAGAAGTCAGATAAGAGCTCTCAGTTGCTACTGACAAGTTGAGTATTGTGATGAGGCTGTTCTTAGTTAAGTGGATGAGTGGAGGGGAGCTCTAGCTGACGAGGGGAATTTAATGCTGAGTTTTTGGTATGAAGTCCATATCCAAAGTTGCAACGGAGTCATTGTGGTTTGACACTTAACCCATTAAAAATTTAATTGCTGCTAAGTCTGAAAAGATAATCCTAACAAGCTGTAGGACGGACAAAACAATCTGTACTTTTACATGGTAAAACTTATAGATTCTACTCCAATTAAGGCAATAAGTTGATTTATTTCGTTACGCACACACCATAATGATTGCAATTGGCATAAATCGACATTGGTTATGCCGTGTAAGACGACTAGATTACGCGATTGTAAAGCTATTTAGTCAAGCAAGTAAACAACCTATCAGAACACAATTAGCATAAGCATTTCCTCTAGTAAATCATGTTTATTCAGCGAATGACAGAATCCTATTAATCCATGTGTACAGTTTACTCTGCATTTTTACGTTAAGCGCAAAAGACAAAAATCAGAGTATAGTGTGCATGTAAACGTTCCGAAAAAACTTAATTCCTGTCATATATTATCCTTTCTTGAATTCAATGACACACATTCCAGAAGTTACAGCCTACTGCATCTGCGACCACACCAATATTTCAAAATGATAATCACACTTTCTTGGAGAATTCTAACTCAACCAATAGAAATTTTTTTGAGAGAACAGCAAAATACATTGAGGTAAAATAAACAAGATGGCTATCAACATCATGAAATCATGTTTACTAGCAAAAAGGGTGAGGTCTTTGTGAGCACCAGACAAGTTAGTGAATTAGACATTTTTTTTTTTTTTTTTNTTTTTTTTTTTTTTTTTTAGGTGAAAATAGCCCATGATATACAGTAATAAGGGAAATAAGTCTTTAAAAAAAAAGAAAAGGTACATTTATTGTATGGGAAGCTGATGATACAAAATTGCTTACAGTGGAACTACTCAGCGAATGGAAAGCCTGGTTAAAAATGGCGTTGAAGGAGTTATTTAAAACCCCAACTGGGGAACAAGGGTCAATTGTGCTGCCACAACCCCTGAAGCAGGCAGCAGAGGAGTTTGGAAGTTGACCTCTGATTGGCCAGGCAGACAGAAAGGGGCGGTCCAAATGAATTAGTGATATACGCTAAAGGCAGATATCCTGCAGTGATCAAACCCTGGATGATCTGACAGTCTCCACTGTTTGAAGTGATTACCATGCAAGGCAACATAAAGGCTTACCCCCAGCTTCGGGCCTAATTAGTTCACTTAGGGCCCTTTATAAGACATTGGTAGGGGACAGAAGGGGACAGATCACGAGGTGAGCAGCTCAACAGGACAGCAGCAGCAGCAGATCTGGATTCTTTACAGTTTGACCTGCTGCCAGACCAAAACAAACTAGTCTGAAGACTTTCCTGAGAATGCCACACTTAACTGACTGCAGTTACTACACAATGCGGGACGCGAGCAGAGCTTCAAATGTAAGACTGTCAAAGTTCATCAGAGTTCAGATTTACCTGATTACAACGTTTTTGTTGAACAGTCTTATGTTTTTTCTAAGCGTGTATCTTTTCATGACTGGTTTGGTGGCTGCATGTACATGTTGGGGGGAAAATATGCTTTTGTGAAAAATATTGTAAACGAAAACAGTTGCTTTTGAGGAAGTCTAAAAAGGATTCTCATAAAGAAACTTGATTCATGGTATATCAGAGATGACCCACTGTAATGTGAGTGAATCATGCGTGGTCGTCACAGTAATTCTGCTTTGAATGACTGACTAGTGATGGGAAGAGTTCCACTCAGAGACGAGTTCTCAAAACTCTAACCACTGCAAACTAACCAAGACAACCCCTGTGTGTTTTTTGCTTACTCAGCACTTTCCAAGTGGTGTGAAAAACAGCCTGCAGATTCCCACATCCTGCACGTTCATTTTTCTTTCGATCAACTAACCTATCTGCAATTTCTTTTTGGTGCAGGTACAGAACCACCTGGAGAACTCCAAGTTTCACCTCCACCAGGCCCAGAGTCAGCAGGTCAAGCAGTACCTGACGCTGGGTTCAAAGCTGGCCTCTTCAGCCGGGCCGGGCCACGCTGTGCCGCATCCCCACGCCCCTGGCCAGCCGCTGGCCGCCGTGCCCATCATGAGGAACGGACATATGGCGTCTGTCAGTGACAGCAGCAACCCCAACAGCCCGGTTACCCTGCTCAGTCTGGCCAATCATGACGGCAAGGTGAGTCCGTTTCGAGCTCTTGAGGCTTCTGAATCTGAAAGTTAATGTGACTTTGTGTATGAAACTGATAATGACGAGAAAGAGAGGAAATGCAACAAAAATTTCTGGGTGATAACTTTCACGGTTTTCACAACACTCGACATTTCGGTTAAGAGAACTATTCTGCTTTTGATAGCCTTTTGTAAGAAATTCACTTTAGCCACCCATGATCTACTCATCCATGGCTGTTTGAATGGATTTGAATCTTAACAAAGCAGAGCGTTTGAGCTAATCACCTAAGCAAAGTGATGCCATCATTGATCTCCCTCTCTCTCTGATATGCTTGTCAATACCTTCAGACATGCAATCTCTGATGAGAGAAGACTTTCAAAGGAGAAAACTAGTTTAATAACAGAGGCTTGTTTTCCCGCCAGCGTTGCTAACTAACTTAAGGCGGTGGAGAACTTATCTGTTATTGGATTAGCCTCCGAACAGCCCCTCCCCTTTCTTGTGTCTATTTTGGTTTGAATGTTGAGATAAAAATAAATAAATAAATAAATAAAACACCTCGGACAGTATTGAAATTCTTGTACCTTCATCATCAGTCTGTCCATGAGTACACTGAAATGACTGTTTTATTCTAGTTTCCAATGGATGAAGTTATTGATGACCTAATTAGTCTTGAATCCGGTTTCAATGAAGGAGGCTTGGATTGCATGGAGTCTAACATCATAATGCAAAACAATGTAAGTATGAACCAAAATAACTAATCACAGCTACAGTCTAACATTGGGCTGATGTACACATATCCTCTGATATCTCGTTGATGACTTAACTAATTTTAATACTTTAAAATTTGCATGGGGAATTGTAAGAAAGGGCTCCTCCGCCTAAACATTTATGTGCAGGCTTGACTTGCTTGGGAAAAAGGGGTCCTGTCTTAGTTTGAGGTCAGCTTAAGTCCAGAGATGAGTCAAAGTTCACTGGGGCTTAGGAACATTTCTCACATTTCTCAAGAAGATCAACAATCCAGATTAAGTCAAAAAGGCAGTTATTTGTCAAAAAAAAAAAAAAAGAAAGAAAAGAGCTATATATTGAATTTAATAAATGTATATAAACTGCTTTCTTGAAAATAACAAGACAAAACTAAATTGTCTCATTCAGGTCTTGGAACCTTCTTGGGAATTCTTAGAAAGACAACCAACAAGACTTGGAGCAAAAAAAAAACAAAATCAAAAAAAAAACAAAACTACATAATGCAAGTGCACATTCAAGAACAAATAAATGCAAAAAATGCCACCGAATACAAGAGCTCTCGATGCAATTCATAGCCACTGGGACAAGGAGCCCATTTGGCTGGGGAACATAGCCACACCTGAACCCAATACAGAGAGAGTTTGTGGGACAGGCTGGAAGAATCTAGGCCTAACTGCATGAATACACAGAGAGACAGACGAGCAGACAAAGGATCATCCGTACACGCATGCAGACAAAGTGACACATAGAGATACACAGACAAGATACTGTGACAGAGAAGGAAAGACAGGGAGGGGGGAGGAAAAGATAAGGAAAGCCCAAATGAGGAGCAAGTGAGAGATTTGGCGGAGACAGTTACTGAGCCGGTGGATCGGGCGAATGCATACACTCCCTGTGGGCTCATACAGAAATGATACCGTGATTAAATGGATAAAATTCATCCTAATTAGTAATCAGTACGATGCATTGTGTTGCTCTTGCTGTGTCAACAAATCCAGGAATACAGATGGGAGAAGGACGGAAATGATTACAATAGGAGAAGTAGGAGGGGAGTTGTTGCAATCTTTCAGTTTGATAAGCACTTTTGTCTCCTCCTTCTCTTTTCCTCTGTTGGTGAGATAATGGGAGAGAAACACTCACACAAACCAAAGATTGCAGATATTTGAAATGTCTGCGGTTTCTTCTCACTCTTGCTTCCTCTTCTCCTTTTCCCTCCCTTGCTTTCCTTTTCTAACATGCATCCTTATCAGGTTCAGCAGCCTAACAGTTAGATTTCACGTATACATAGTGGGTAAAATTGGCCGTACGCATGTTGGAATTCACAACGGCTTTTGGAGCACTTTCCCATAAATACACAAATGTGCATTAGACACACGTCAGCACGCTATATGTTCACATTCCCCGAGTCCGTGAAAAGGCGTCATTATTGCAGAACTGATGCGTGCTTTCACGGAGAAGATGGGACCCATAGGAAAACAGTTTTGCCTCTGTTCGGCCAGTTGACCTAGCTAGCCTTTTCATCTAATGGGATGCTATTTTCAACACAGAGTGCATCTCTGTGTTAGAAGCACTTTCAAGTGGAGGGGTTCTGAAAATGGTGGTATTAACAGATCAAGGCACTCTGTCTGGTCAAACCAAACCCCAAATAGGACAGCGTGACCCTGACCCTCCAGCCTGAGTTGGAGGTCACGGTTAGATGGTGTAAGGGCTCATTCAGACTGACAAGGCACTGTCATGTTAGAGGCTGCGCTGGTGTGAAATGTTGCTACCCAAGTATGATATAAAATACAACCAACAAAGCCCTTAGCAAATGCCCAAATCATTTCTGGAAAGTTATCAGGACAATTATCTTTGCTTCTCAGTGCTTACAAGGTAAAGAACAAATTAGCACAAGTGCTACAACATGGA
The DNA here is from genome assembly GCA_014773175.1 of Lucifuga dentata. Taxonomy (NCBI): domain Eukaryota; kingdom Metazoa; phylum Chordata; class Actinopteri; order Ophidiiformes; family Bythitidae; genus Lucifuga; species Lucifuga dentata. Next base: position 108,517 of record VXCM01002322.1, read on the forward strand.
AGCTACAAGGTATTCTACTGTATTTGGTAAGTGTGCTTCCATGAGAAGAACCAGGACTAACTACCCTGCTTTTATTTATTTATTTATTTTTTGTGTGTAAGACCCCTCTACAGCAGCACCTCTCCGTATGCTAACACAGCATGTTCTTTAAAATTGACAAAGAAAGGTGTTTGTATTTTTCCAGGCTGGAAAATGACGGCCCTTATCTGACCCGGTTACATCCAGGTTACGTCGCTGTTGTTTTTACTCTTTGTGATGCAAATAGGAGCAGGAATTCTGAACTTGGCTACAGTTTGTGATTGCAGAACCTGGGTTTTATCCGTCCTGCTGTGGGGGACATGGAGACCCTGCAGACCCTGCTGGATAAAGCTAGGGACCCGTGGGCCTACAACATTCCCTGCAAGACTCCGATTACTCTACAAGCCTCTTCTAATTTTTGTCAATGCCCTCTCTTTTTATTAGCCCTTTAAATAAGTAAGCAAAGGAACCATGGAAGCAAAAGCACCTATTTGTCTTGTGGCTTTAATTGAAATCTGAATGGCATGTGCGCGTATGTGAAATGCTAATATGCTTACATGCTTCTCCTTTGACTCATCTTTCCCCTTCCTTCTCTCCCTCCCTTTCTCTCCCCAGGTGTCCCTCAGCAGCAGCATGCTGGACATCTATGGGGGTGAACAAGGTATGAATGCCCCTAATGGCGGAATGAGTCCAACCTCTAACCCCAAAAAGCTCACTGTAAAAAGGGAATACACAGGTATGAACTCATACCATAGTACTGATCAAATAACTAACAAAATAAAAAGCTACCACATGCCAACATGGGTGTAGGGATTTCTGCATAAATTAGGAAATCCAATCACATAACAGGCTGTATTTTACATTCATTTTAAAAACGGAAGCTCTGGGTAGGTGGTATATTGTGATGAATATATATTGCACATCTATTGACTACAAACAGGAACTTGTGTTCTTTCACATCATTTCCAAATGCATTACTTTTTTTTTTTTTTTTTTTTGCTAGTCATCGTTCTGTTAATAGGCTAAAACATGTGGGCTTCAGTCTCACAGCAAAAACAGAGAACTTAAATCATTTCTTAATAATGTCACGCATCAAGCAAAGAACTCTAATTGATTTCGGAAATAGAAAGGATGCCTGAAGAACCCTTTGCTTTTTTTTTTTTTTTTTTTTTTTACAAGCAAATAAGTGAATTACCATCTGTTTCATTTGAATAGATGGGGAGGACAATGAGCTGTTACACAGAGTTGAAAATGTCTTGATTGAATCAACAGAGACAAATTGAGAAATCCAATCTCAGGTTCCCAATTATATAATTTGGAAGAATGTGAATACAAATATGGATTCACTGGCATTTTTTGTCCCTCTCCAGGAAGGATTACTGAATTTGCTAAACTGTTGTAATTATGGAGTAAGTAGTTTAAAAGAGGTCACAGTTTTTTTCACAATGAGCTTCGCACATGCTGGAGGGGATAAATTGGGCTCTTTCAGCGTGCGTGCATGGGTGTGTGTATGTGTGTGTGTAAGGAGGTCAAACTTGCATCTATGCAGGGAAACTCCATATTCTGCCTGACCCCAAAAATGAACTCCCTCAGAATAACTGATTGTGTGTTTCTTGACTGGACCAATTGTGGCATTTTGTGTTCGTTGTCTTTCAGTTTCTAAATCAGTGTGCGGAGCTAATCAATCCGTTTCGCTCTCTGATTTGTTCCTTTTTTTGACAGAACGTGACACAAGGGTGATGGCCAAAGAGAGACAGAAAAAAGATAACCATAATTTGAGTAAGTGCCTTGGACTGTCTTTCAAACCATTCAGTTTATCGTCCAATAATTAGTTATGGTTCCCCTGGAGCAGAATAACTGACAATTCCGTCTGTTTTTTTGTTCTACTTGCTCAGTCGAAAGAAGACGAAGATACAACATCAACTATAGGATCAAGGAGCTGGGGACGCTCATACCAAAGTCAAATGACCCGTGAGTTTCACATTCTGTATATTTATTGTTACTGAAACACTTTACCATCCATATTCACCCCTGAGCCATTTAGCCTCGCCGAGACAACTGCAAGAACTCATCTGGCAGGGGAAGCATATTAAATTCTAAGCACAAAGACACTCTAAACGTCGCTCGTTGAATTCAAATGAATACTCAAGCACATTTCAGTCATATTTCAAGGGTGCACTTGAACTTCCATTGTAGTCTGCGCTCTAGGAGCTGTACATCTTCTCGCTGGGTCCCAGCAGTTCAGCTCAAAGCGTGAATGATGAGGAAAGGGTCAAATGCAATGAAGCAGGCCACACCATTTGAATCAAAGTTTGAAGCACAATTGGCACATGGAGATGGAATATGGGCCTGAATTGAAATCCACTGGCCATCTTTCACAATTGAACTTTGCTTCAAATTTAAATGGAAGGTTAGCATTTTCGTCATGCCATTAACATTGGATAAAGGAGATTATTAGCACTGATCAGAGCAAGGAAAAGGACAATTTTTACCACAGCTAGCTTTTCATTTTTTTTTTTTTTTTTTANATTTTTTTTTTTTTTTTTAAAAAGCAATAATATCTGCAAAAGAATGACTTGCACTCTGGCACTTTAAGTCCAATGCTTCATTTTTTCCTCCTGTCTTCCGACTTAGCTCATTTTCCCTCACCTATTTTTACTCGAGGATTAATTTTACCGAACACAGAGGTATGAGAATGGACTTTCCACATAGCTACTTAACTATTCTATTAAAACTCCCATTCAGTGTCCCCATGTAATGTCCGAGGATGAATAATTGCCCCATGTAAATCACCATTTCTTATTCATATCATAAAAGGAAAAAAACCTTTCTTTCTGCGCTAAAAGTTTCCCCCCTTTTTCTTATTGTGGAGGATATTCTGCCGACATCAGGGGGTTATGTGTAAAAGGTTATCTTTTACGTTTCTCCTTTCTGCAGTGACATGCGCTGGAACAAAGGCACTATCCTGAAAGCCTCCGTGGAGTACATCAGGTGGCTGCAGAAGGAGCAGCAGCACGCCCGGGAGCTGGAGAACCGTCAGAAGAAGCTGGAGCAGGCGAACAGGAGACTATTGCTGAGGATCCAGGTAATAAAACACACCAGTCTAATTGTGTTTGGTGTATATTGGTCATTTGCATTGTGATGAAACACATCGGTCAAGCAATGAATCATAATAACAGCTGGAGAAAAAAATGGAAGAAGAGGCTTATAAGAAATTCCCACCATTGTATATCTGTATTGGTTCTTTATAATAAATAAACTAAAATAAAAATAGAAATTAAGCCAGCTAATTAAGTGTCAATACTGCATTAAATGACTTGTTTAAATGAATATTTTTGTGGGGCCACAATGTTATCTAGGGACACATTTTCACAGTCTTTCAGATGAGATCCGATAAACAGTATGTGCTGGCTTGTCTATAAATGGCTGAGCTTGGCTACATCCTAGCTTAGCAACCTCAGCTTTGATGTCTTCATGTCTGCATAACACATAACCTGGAGTCCTTAGGACTGAAGTAAATATCATAGAACCTTATTATCCTAAAATTGAACTCATGCATCTAGTCAACAAAGTCCCACCACACTTCAGGATCTATAAGTTAACTTCAATTTGAAAATTATGCAAAACCACATTCAGTCACAGGACATTTAACAGAAAAAGGGACCTGATGGTGGGTCATGCCAACGATTGGATCGGTCAAGACAGAGCACCACTTTCAATTTGCCAAACACATTCTTGCCCATACACTCCCCATTTGTGCTAATTTCCACCTCAAAAAGCTTTGCAACCCCATAAACTGGGGACCCTCCCTTTTCTCTCTGATTCTTCTCTCTGATTCTTTGATAGCCCCATGCTACTTCCCTGATGAGTAAAGACAGAGTCCACTCCAGTGACAGGAACAAGGATGATCTAATTCTGGTCAACAGTCAAGAAGACAAAGACTGTAATCATCTCTAACGTTAGAAAACACTGATGATTAAAGGCCGGTTAACAAAAGATCAAACAGGGCTTTGACCTGTTAGCCTGATGATGAGCTCTGATAACATGCTGTGTGATAAGCTTCAGTGTAGGAGAATGGTGCGTCAACATGTATCCTTCCCACATGCAGGATTTCCAAAACTCCAACCTAACCTCAGTTTGTGGGGATGTGTGGGTAGAGAAGGTGTGGCACTTGATTCTCAGAACGTTACATCACCTAACGTCATCATCACCTCATGGCAGATGTTTTCTTATCTAAGCTGAATGACTGGGGACTTTACATTTACTTTTTAGGTATTCATGCAGGTTTTTATCTCGGATGACTGAGGCATTGTATTGACTGAAATGGTTGTTGGCGAATTTGTTGCTGCCATCGCTTTTGGTTCAGTGTCCATAGACCCTCCACATTAACATCAATCACACTTGACTTGATCAACAAAGAAAAACATTTAACAGGCCAGTGAATGAAAATGAAAGTGCAAAGAGTTAAATATCACAAATGTAAATGTGTTAATAGCAGATATCCGTTTCTAACTTATGGTTTCTTGGTTATTTGTGTCTTTTTCAGGAGCTTGAGATCCAAGCACGAGCGCACGGCCTCCCCAACATGGCTACAGCCTTAGGGACAGTTGAACTTTCCTCCCACCTCCTCAAACAACAACAGCAGCAGCAGCAGCAGCAGCAGTCTCCCCAGGCCCAGCAGCCCCCACTTTACCAAGAAGACCCCAATAACGACTACCTTCAGAGGACAGGCGTGGTAGCCACCATGCCTTCCATCCCTGCTACCGGTGGGCCTCAGGATCACGTCGTTGGCACCGATGGCTGCACCACATTCTCCGACCCGCTGTCCCACTTCACGGACTTCTTCAGCGCGACGCTCAAGGAGGAGCACCGGCTAGACGAGATCCTGATGGACGACCCGCTCTCGCCTTTTGGCGCTGACCCACTCCTCTCGGCCGGTTCACCCGGAGCTGCATCCAAGGACAGCAGCCGCAGGAGCAGCTTCAGTTCTGCTGAGGGTGACGAGCTATAATGGGTGTTCTTTCTCTCTCTCTCTCTCTCTCTGCTAACTCACTCATGTTGCTTCCTAATGACAACTCTGATGTAGCCACACTTGTAAAGGGCATACAAAGAGCCAATAAGAGACTGATGGCTCCAGGCAAGCGATGATGATCACTCCCACGTACAAAAATTTGGTGTAGATGACAGCTGAGTCACCAGGCAGCACCCTTAAAAGTGCCACATGTATATTAAGTGTATCCTTACTGATCAGATGGGTACTGGAGCTTGTTTGGCTCCAAAATTTGTTTGGCAGGACTGGAGTTTGTTCTAGGAGGGAGAAAGAAAAACCGGATGGATCTCCTGCTCCTCTACCTGCTCCTTCTCCTTTGGTGCAGACAGTCAAGAAGTTTCTCTGCCTCCCAGAAAGAGCAGACACAGACTCATAAGAAAAAGGGAGACGTTTATCGACTTATAAGTAAACTGATGTAAATGAACATGTCTACTGTTGTCTGGTAAACACTTTGGTAGCTGAACACTGTAATATATGCAAAATAACTACTAAACGTCTGCCAAAACTTTCCATTTTTCACTGGAAACAGATTATTTTGCAATACGTGATGTGCCTTAATCAAACCTGGTTATTCCCAGTTTTGTCTAAAAAAATAGATGAGATGACTGATGTACTCACTGCAATGCCTAACATGTCCTTCTCCAGTCTCAGTTTTTTTTAAGTGTATTTTTTAAAATAAAATGTTTATGTATTTATATATGTTTTAATCCATGTATTCAAAAAAATTATATAATTATTATCTAACATGTTATCTTTTTTTTACACTTAGCATAGGGGTGGGAAAGTTATAATAAACCCCTTTTTTGATATACATGACTTTGGCTTATTGTCATATCACTTATAACAACCCTTACGTGCACACACACACACACACACACACACAAATGTAGGAACTCTATTTCCNCCCTTACGTGCACACACACACACACACACACACACACAAATGTAGGAACTCTATTTCCAAATGAGCTTTTTGAATTATTATGTTAATATTAAAGGACCATACCATCCATTTCGCATGTTGAGTCTAATATATTCAATTTTCATATACGTAAGGTTACTGACAATCATTTCCCAAAGCATACTACTGGAACGGTGAATTAAAAATGTTTTTCCTACCTTCCAGACCACCATTGGTTTCAGTTCATTCTGGTACACTATTAAAATCAACTTGTTGATACTTGAAATGTTCTTAGGATAGGTAATCCATCATTGCGAACAAAACATGTATTCATGTTTGTTTCAATGTTATGTAATTTTAGCGTTTAAGTGCAATAAAAAGCACAGAGTGATATGATCTCCACCGGGGAATATAGTCCCAAAAGAAGATCTGTGTTTATCAAAAAATTTTAACGACCGTGACTTCATAAGGCTGCGTAATTATTAGCAGGAGAAACATCGATTTGTAAGCTGCGTGTATCATTGAATATTTGATTTAGAAAGATTAAGAGATTTTGCAAAATATCAGGAAAGCTTAAATATGGTTTTATCCTTTGGGAAATGGTTGTCAGTAACGTTACGTGTATGAAAATTAAATATATTAGACTCAAACATGCAAAATGGCTGGTATGGTCCTTTAAACTTCAAAAGAAAAACTATCAATATTACCATGTTTATACCTGAATGCTCATACTCAAAGGCAGTGTGCCATCATAGCAAAGGGAGGGGTTATTAACAGCACATCTTTACACTGAATCGATTAATTATGATGAATCTATAACAATTCAGACAGTCTCTTCTTGAAAGTATTTGTGGTGTAGCACCAGGTTGTAAATGGAAGCAGTTATGTAAAGAAAAAAAAAAAAACACTAAAGAGAACTTGAGAGAGAAATTAAAACCCTTCCTACAACCACACCTCAACACACCTGCCAATCGCCGCATGAAAAGGATAGACTGTCGTTTGATCCATTTCGGAAAGTTACAAATTTTGTCAGACGTTTCACCATTTCCACAGTTGGAAAGATGCCATCAGGCGATCCGACAGGCACTTTGAGACCTTGATACTTTCTAATTTACCCGCTTAACTGTAAAAGAAGCTTGACACGCATCAGTTGCAAGATGGTGATGAAGTGCAAAGTGACCAGCAGCAGAATAAGTGCTGCGTGAACTTAAGAGGGACTAAGCTTGAAAAGTTTCATGGTGGAAGGTGAAGGGCCAGCTGACAAGGTGCCTGATTGGAAATGAGTGGCAGAAAGGAGAAGAGAAGGGGCAAATTGGATAATAAAGACAAGTAGAGAAGTAATAATTCTGATGAGCCCGCTGTGAACTGATGAGCCCTTGAAGATGAATAATGGGAAGGAATAACGAGGTGCTAGGAGAGCTGTTAGCTGTGAGTGTAGAAAGTTTCCTTTGAGGTAAGCAGGAAGAAGAGAAAAAGTGTGATGCCAAAAAAAAAAAAAAANCAAAAAAAAAAAAAAATCCATTGTCATCTTGATGTCATACATTAATAATACAACAAACAGATCACTCTAAAAACATGCCAATACTTCCCAAATGGATATCTCAACATTTCTCATCAAAGCTTCTCTGAATTCATGTTTTGCAATATTATTCGAGTGTGTTCCTCCATAATGAAATCGAAACATTCCTGTTTCTCCTCTACAGCCGCAAAATAAGACTGAACTAATCAATCATCGTGGAATATAGACGGTCCAACTACAAAGTGGTGAGTGATGTTTACGGGTAATTGGCCAAAGCAATTATTGAAGGTAAATATAGATTTTCATTATGCTGAAAAACATGGGAGTATCTGAGAAAGAGTCTTCAAGGCTGAAAGTAAATTTCAAAAGCCTTGATTAACATTTTGATTTGGAATGATTTTTCTCCACAGACTCCTCTCATAAAAAATAAAAAAACACACACAAATCTGAATAGTGAAGCACAAGAATTGATGAAAGTTTTTGGGTATAATAATGCCAAATAATATATCTTACTTTACTGAAAGTATTAATAGAATAGAAAAAAGAAAAAAATAATAAAGCACAACCTTAAAAAGTTCATATACATTCAGATAACACTCTTTTGAGGCTTCCTCAAGAGACAAAGCATTCTACTTTGAAAAGAAAAGTTGGGTAATTCATTCCTCTCCATATCAAAAGCTATCATGGACAAAGTTCAAGGCCATTTATGCATAAGCTTTAAAAAAGGAAATGTGGTCGGCTGAGGCAATGATGACATCAGAACAAGCAACTTTTTATTTGGAATATCACAGTTCATCAAACCTTGCAGGGCCGATGCGAAACATCTTTGGTGGATTGACAAAACAGTTTAGATATCTGAGAACAACTCGTGACAGAGATGACGAACATAAATTTGGACATATAAAACAAATTTTGCAAAGTTTGCAGTCCCAGAAACCTCCAAGTCTTCCTCCTTCTCTGCATTTAATCTAAGCTGCCCTCATATGGAACAGATTAGTTTTGGTTTGGAGGTTTTTTGCGCTAAAAACTGTACAGGTTGTAAAACAATCATTTTTGATTCCTTCCCGTGTTAATACTGCATGCACAGCAAAATGGTCTCCCACAATGAATTACCTCATCTCCCCATTTGAAAAGGCTGCTGTGTCCTATTTCCAACAGCAGGTGGCAGCAATGGGCTGTGTTTTATAATCAGCAGTGCCACATGACAGTATATTCATAAAAGAAGACCCTGTGGTACTTTAGAGAACAAGAGAGAAAGCAAATAAAGAATAAAAATGATTCCACCTCCCATCCTCATTGCCATTTAGTGTAAAACGTTCGATAAATAATAGTTGGTCAACAGTACTTTCATATATTACATTTCTGTTATACTGGAAGTATAGGAAGTACTTCCAGTATAAATTGACAAATCTAAAGAAGGCAAGTGATGTCGTGAACCTCTCAGCGGAGTCGTTCTGTCACCAAAACAACGGTTTTAGACCTCCTGCCACCCACCAACACTGACACCACCACTGAGCAGGAGAAGCTGTCACCTGTGCAGATGCCACAGCTGCCAGCGTGCTACAATGCACTCACCTGTCGAGCCTGCCATTGGCAACTCTTAATCACCTCCCGCTGAGGTGACTCACTTTGGAGCACGGCAAACACACAAGCGCACGGGCACACACATACACACACACACACGCGCGCACACACTTTTGCACACAAACAAGCCCAATCAAATGCGCTTGTGTGCAAACACAAATGTGCACATGCAAGCACAAACACACACGCGTGCATGCACAGATATGCATGCTATACACATACACACACACACACACACATACACACACACACATGCACGCGCACAGGTGTGTATCTCGTTGCACCTCATTGCCACACATCAGCCCCATACCAGGAAGTGAAGGGGAAAAAAACACCTAAAAGCCCTCATCAGGATCTGGACTGTGACAAGACTTGTGCACAAATTAGGTGAAATTTGAGTGGGAATAACAATATGACAGCCAGCAGTGAGGCACCAAACATCAAGTGTCATTTCTATTTTCAGCTGTGACTCAGAGCTGTGTGACAAACAACACCATGCTGCTTCTCAATCAGTCAGCCCATCTTCTGGAAATGTGGCAAACTAGGCCCTGGATGGGTTTTTCCTTCAGGAAAAATAGGAAATGATCTATGATTTTTAAGATCACGCTAAGGGTAAAATTATTAAACTTAACCAAGATGGGGTACAGTTTCTCATTATCAACTCAAACTTATCAGTATTGTCCCTCCAGTGCAGCGCAGAAATTCATCCCATGATTCTTTAGGGCATTTGGCCTCCGTGGTGCTTTTATTAGGGACCACACCCTGACCAGCACTCAACAAACTCCCACGTCACTAAGCTAGCAAGGCCCCACATGCATTAACGATGGAACACAAGAGATGAAAAAAGGGGGGAAAAAAGGTACTGACTGGGCCTTCTCAAAATGCTATAAAATTAATGCGATTTCCAGAGTTTTTATGAATCCAGCCAGATGCCAAATACATAGCTTCAAACAAATTGACTTCCAATTATTGGTGCGGCGCACCACTTCCAGATGTGCAACAGATGGGGCCGGGGCGACCAAAGGTGTCTCAACCCGTGCTTTATGTTATTCCGTAGTAAAACGGCTGTACAGTTGTATGTGTTTTAAATCACCGTGGGCTGTGGGCTGGAGGTGAAGGGAAGGACAGGGGGATAATGGAGGAAAAATGAAAGCACGTCATTAGGAAAATGTAAATCCACAGACAGTGGAGCTCCATATGTAGCATTAATACAGCCTGATATTATGTAAAGGCGGATGAGATGCGGGGCTGCATGAAGGAGGTGGAGGATTCAGAAATGTAAATGTTAATGTGATCTCTGCTGTATCTTCCAGTGTTGGGATTAAATAGTAAAAAGGAACAATTACGGGGCTCACTTTTTGTGCATATGTTAATAGCATAAAATATCTTTCCACGCATAAGGCACATTAGATATGTTTTGAAGAAATCCAAGGTATATATATTTATATATGCTGGAATATATTACAACTGTACAAACTGTGTTAAATTGTTAATGAAGTCTCTTTCTGAAAAGTTAATGTAATTTGATTAGTCGCTGTTAAAGCTGCATAAAAGTAACACATTCTATTATGAGTGAGAAAAGTAGCTGAGCACACAGACAAAACTAATAGAATATCCATCAGTGCTATGGTGTCCTGGGAGGGTCATGGCTCTGATCCCATTATATCCACAGATTTTGGCCCCAAGGGAACAAAAACGGCTGTGTATTTTGCCCTGAACCCATATAGAAGTGGTCTGCTGGGGCCCTATCCACTGTACTGGTAGTCTGGTTTTGCACCATGGGTCCCCCTCTGATCCTGAGGGCCAAAGAGCTTCTCCCGCTGCCTCTCACTTCCTCCATATCTCAGGCTGTCTATTCAAATAGAGAAGAGAGGAGGGACCATTTGCTTGGCCATCGTACCTTTTGTGCTCCCTTTAATTCCCTCGCTGTCAGAGTTCTATGCTAATCCAGCTAGCGACAGTGCCCCCAGGTCTCTCTGCATGCACATACATACACTCAAACACACACACACGCACACTTTAACCTTGTGTAATCTGGGTGACCTTGGACTGAATGGAAGCTGCTGAAGAGGAGCCCTTGATTGATTTGTAATTCAAAAGAGGAGCAGTGGCCGCTGCGCTCCACCTCCCTGCCACCAGGAAGTCCCTCTGCCACCCCTTAAAAAAAAAAAAATCCCAAAACTAGACACGCCAACAAACCAAAGACCAACATTTAAGTCTGTGGAATATAAACTGGATTGTGTTATTTAGATGTGCAACTGGCTATTTTTGTCTGTTTTCCCATGTTGGTCAGCAGAGGATACAGGACGTGCAGTGTGTTGAGGAGCAAGGATTGCTGGGTAAATGTCAGATTTAGGGGTGGAGGTGCAGGGTGGCAGGATGGGGGGGGTGAGAAGGGTGTTGGGGGAGAGCATCAAGATGATCATCATTAGCAGAGTAAGATAATTGGCGCCGCATGGGCCCCTGCGTTTGGGCGCTCCGATGGGCATCTCATCTGCATTATTCATTCATCCTCCCTCTTCTCTCTCTCTCTTTCACTTTCCCCTGTTCCCTCTCTCCACGCAGGCCAGGAGCTGGGCCTTAGGAGCCGGACTCATCTATTATAGATGGGTAATTGTTTATTAAATGCAGACCTGACCCTATTATGCCTATTACCCCTGTGCTGCACACCAGTGTGGCTGGCAAGCATCTGTGTTTTTCCATATTCTAGAAGATCTGAGGATCCCCTGTCGAGGACGTGAGGGCGTTTGGCATGGCTAAGTGTCAGCATCCACGGCTGAGGACAGAAAAAAGAAGAAAAAAAAACCCAGATAGGAAAAGAGGAGGAAGCCAACAGGGAGGAGAGAAGAGGATGATGAAAAATAAAGCCAATGCCCATGTGGCTGCCACTGGCGGGTCTGGTCAGAGAAGTATCTCGCTGCTTCTCCTCCAAGGCTTGGTGGATGGAGAGAAAGACAAAGGGCGAGCTAAAGAGACGCTTTGCCTCTCATTACACCGACTCCTAATCTACCTCTGCCCTATCCTGGGCAATCCCTGCTCCAGGCGTTTGGAGGCTAAAGCTTCCAACTAGGCAGTTTGTCCAAAGCGGATTCATTACCTTATAGATAGGACTACCAATGAGCCTGCTGAAATGTCACGTTTAAACTCTCACATCTGCAAGAGTGAGGGCAAGCTAACACTAGAGGTCAGTCTTGTAACAGAGTTCACACGGCCCTCTCTTTCCTTTTCCTCTCTCAGGACTGAGAACAGTGAGCTTTAAGCAGACGCAGACATTACAAAAGATAGGGGAGACTGGAAAAATAATTCAGGTGATGGAAATGAATTGAAATGAAATGATTAAGTTCAGTTAATTACTTGGTAGCTTAGGCAAATCAGCTTAACTTATATCAAAATCATTATTTCAGCCCGGATGGCAGATTCACTGCGAAGATATTTAGCCAACATGTACTTAAACCAGTGTGTATAAATAGCAGGACTGGGATCTAATGAATTAGATCTAATACACACGGTGCACAGTATGGAGGGAAAAAAATAAATGTGCCATTAGCAATAATAGTGCTGGGGGAAACATGCAGGATCAATTTGAAGCCATAGATGTCTCAGAGGAGCAGAGGATGACATGTTTCTTTGTCACGGCGCTACGTTTGAGTATTTATATAGCTTCTGTATCACTATGTGAATGACAGGCTTGCTAAATACTAACTTCCTGTTCAGGAAAGCAGTTAAAACCGTTCTCTCATACTGTGAAAATGAGGCAAAATACTCATTGAGACATTGTCTTTCTAACACAACACAGAGGGAAAAGGGGAAAATATCGCCTGGGCACGGATGTACTGCTGTGCTGTGGTATGATGTAGTGATCTGCACGGTGGCATGTCATTGGTTATTGGCTGGGTTGAGAGTGATTAACATGGGGTGTTAATTAGTGGGTCGTCAGGAGTGGGTGTCTGGCTAATGGCACGGCTCTCAACAGCTCACTCACACAAACACAGCAGCTCAGGCCTTCTTTGAAAATGAAAATTAATGTGACAATTAGCACGGAGGAAAATAATTTAAATGACATCTCTCCATGTGTTGTCTTTAATCAAAAGCAAAGAAGAAGACGCCGAAAATGAAATAATTCAATAGGCAAACAGAACCTGCAGAATCGAGAAATTCCAGCTAAATTTATAGGAATATTATCGAAACTACAACTTTTATCAGCGTGCAAGAAAATGTGCTTTGAAAACAATTATCTTGTAATTTTAGAATTTAGATGAAATGTCTTTTGCGTAATAAGACAGTGTATGGCAGTGAAAAATGAAGCATTTTTACTTTTCAGCCTCCATCTCGTGCTATTTACAAGTAAAATTAATACATCTACCAGCCCAAATAATAAAAAATGATCATGTAATTTTAATTGAGATGGCCCCAAAAAAATAACATATTATTATTATTATTATTACTATTATTATTATTATTATTAATCTGAATAATAATACACCCATATAGATATAGAATTCCAGTAGCAGATTTCCCATAGTGCTGTTGAGTTGATTAAAGTAACAGCAAGTGGGGGGGGGGGGNTTTTTTTTTTTTTTTTTTTTTTTTTTTTTTTTTTTTTTTTTTTTTTTTTTTTTTTTTTCAATGGGCTTATCTGTTGTGCTGCATTCGGTAAATAACGCTGCAGCTGCTGGTGGCCTCGAACGCATCATCCCTGTAGCTAACGTCCGGATTAGCCCTGTTGAATGAAGTCTTGTCACTGAGCGGTAAAAGCTGTGCCGAGCTCCAAACAGTTTACAGGACCCTCCGCGCCGAGTGAAAAAAAATAGAATGTAATTAAGGAGAGATGAGAGCATGGAGGAGGTGTAGTTAGACAGAGATGCACACACACACACACACACACACACACACACACACACACTCTCTCTCTCTCTCTCTCTCTCGTACACACATTTACTCCTACAAATGCAAATTCCTCTTTGTTAGTTGCCTCTTAATACCCAGTGTGAGTAAAAAACCTTTTTTTTCCTCCACATTATGGAATTTGTCATGTTCAGTTGGAGCTGTCATATCTAGAACAGTGTGCGCTAATGTGTGTAATCTGCTTTGCAACACATCAATTATGATGGATATTGCTCCACCGCCATGCTTCCAGGGTTTTTATACAAGCCTGCAGGGGAATCAGTCTTTTCTTGTTAGGCAACCTGTTTAGTAAATAATGATCCACTTTGAGCCTGGCTGATGCCGTATAATGTGATGTGTGCGCCTGGGTGTGCACGCTTGCGATTGTGTGTGTGTGAGAAAATACGAGAACGTGTGTGATGTGGCGCTTTGGCATGCAAGGATCAAGCCTGCTAGATTCAATCATGCCTGCCCCGTGTGAAAGCCATGTCACGGGGAAACATGAACCGTTGTGTCCAAACGCAAAAACCATAAATATTAGCGGTGACTTGTAGAAGTATTTCCAGAGCTCTCTGAGCTAACAAAGAGACAGAAAGAGAAATATTTAGATCTCACCCTATGGCAAAACAACATTTTTTTTTGTTCTGTCTTGCAGGGATGCTCAAGTGTCCTCCCTCTACTCTCCAATAATACTGCTTCTATTTGTCTGTTTTGTTCCTCTATTTCCCCACCATCCCCAACTTCCCTCTCTCTCACCAAAATTTTTCCAAAGCAATATCTGTTCATGAACTCCCTTCACTCTTTCTATAAATTGCATAAATTACATTTCTCCATCTCCTTCTGTCTCTCCAGGACTGGACAGTCGAAAACATGGAGACTGGCACAGATTAAATCCTTCACTTGCCCTAAATTTGGTAAAATCGAGGAATATTTAGCAGCATTTCCTGAACTCGTCCAAAAACTGCCTACGATAAGCAAACCTATCGTGGGATTTCGGTCAGATTCTGGGCCACCCTGCAGGCTGGCTCCCCTCAGCTGGAGTAATGTTTTGCCGGCNTTCGGTCAGATTCTGGGCCACCCTGCAGGCTGGCTCCCCTCAGCTGGAGTAATGTTTTGCCGGCGTGCTTGAGAAGGGCTTTAGCTTTGGGTGTCTGGGGAGCTGCAGCAGATCACATAGAGATCCCTGTCAGATCCCCACTCCACTCCACTTCATTCACTCAGCCAGTCAGGTAACAGACAGGGAGGGAGGGAGGCCCTTCACTTCCACACCAACACATTCTCCAGCATCAGCATAAAAACCCTAAGCTGCACTGGGACCCACTAACAGACTTTCTGTGTGCGTATATTTATGTTTTTATGTGTGTGTGTGTGTGTGTGTGTGTGTGTGTGTGGGGTTGTGTCACATTGAAAAATCACGGAGATNTGTGTGTGTGTGTGTGTGTGTGTGTGTGTGTGTGGGGTTGTGTCACATTGAAAAATCACGGAGATTTCAGCGGCTTAATGTGCGATCGGGACAGACAACACTAGATATTCTATTTACTCTGCGTGAGCTGCTCCCAAATGTCCCATAAAGCCCCTCGCCTCTGAACTAAGCTGGTCAGAGTTAAAGCTCCCCAGCGACAGGAGACCGAGTACCTGCCCAGAGTGTGTGTGTCAGTGTGTTTATGTGCATCTGTCTACGTGAACACACAATCCTGCCTCTCTCTCTCTCTCTCTCTCTCTCTCTCCAGTGTAATGGCTTTATTTATGAAGTGGCATCAGGAGTAACAGGCAGGCGATAAAGGCCTGCAGCCATGCTATCCTGATGGCTTTGAAAGATTGATACGATTTGACGCTGTGTGTTGGTCGTGAGAGCAAGGAACAGGAGAGACGTGGTAAACTCCATGACTGGAGAGGGAGGAGATGTTTTCATTGGCTAATATTTTGAGAAAATGCAGATTATATTTATAAATCAGAGGTTCTCAAATTATTTCAGTTCAGTAGCAAACCAAAAACGTTTTCTGCTTTTGTTTCTCTAAGAAACAAAACCAGAAAAAAAAAAACAAAAACTCATGCATGCTCAAAAGAGGCTAATTAAGCTTTAATACAACTATTTCTTAATGAAACACATTTTATAATTTGCTGCAATAATTTTACAAGAATTTCCGCAGATTTCAGCTTGTTTGATTTTCTCCAGAAATTTCTGGTGTACCACCCAGTACAAGTAACACAAGTGGTACTCAGACTACAGTTTGAGAACCATTGCTCGAAATGAGAACCATCAAAAAGTATAGAGCTCAAAACAGTTTATAACTTGAATTTTATGGTCAAATTGAATTTTACTCATTCTGCTTATTTTCAAGATTTTAGCCAATTTGTTTGCAGGTTTGTTTTATTTCTCAAACAATGGAGTTCAGAAAGAAGTTTTTTGTTGCTTTTGTTGTTGAATTTTAAATACGCTCCACTAATTGTAGTAACATACAGTGATCAAATCTAGCATGAGAGAAAGTTTGAAGTTCAAGATGTCTGATATAACCTGAAATTAATTAGAATATTGCAAAAAATTTTTAAAACAAGCAACAACTTTTACTCCAATAATAACTATGTAAATGTTTAGATAATGAAGGCTTTATCATTAATATGTCAGATAAGGAAAAATTATTTTTGACACTATTACCAATTTGGAAAAAAGCATTTCCTGACTTAAACTAAGATAATAAATTACAGACAATGCAAGCTTAAAATTTTTATTTTTTCTTATTTCTAAATTACTTTTCTAGTTTGTGAGAGGGAAAGCCCTGACTTGCTTTTTCCCGTGAATGAATGGCTTTCTAGAAACCCCACCTGCACTTGGGATACTTTACACAGATTTTCTCTATCTCGCACACACAACACACACACACACACACACACACACACACACACACACACACACACACACACACACACAGAGGTGTGCCTCTAAAAACAGAAAATGAGGACATTTCCTCAGTATTCCCAAAGGCATCAGCCTGCGGGCCAATGAGACCAGCAGGTTTCCTCGAGATGCAGAAACCTGTTGAAACACACAAAGATCATACACCATCTTTTGCCTGTCCTCTTCTTCTCTTCTTTTCTCCATGTCTCCCCCTCAACTTCCTCGCTGCGCTTTAAGTTTGCCTAAAAGACTGAAATTGTGTACTAAAACACACCTGTGCTATGGGTAAATCTGTCATTAAAATTACCATAGGGTATGGGTTGACAAGTGAGCAAATTCACCATGTTTTTCTTTCTTGTGCCATGTGAGCAAAAACGGCTACATGCTAACTGAACTCATTTCAGGCACAATGACATTAAATTGATGGCGTCTGACTGTGGCTAGCAGTGCATGGCAACAACAAAAAAGATGCACCAGGGTTTAATGTAAACCACATGCCTACACAATTGCTGTTAAAGAAAAATATCTCCTTGCAAAGTAGATTGGTGAGGCAAAGCTGCTGTCATCACAATCGCTTGGTGTGTGTAGCAGA
The DNA here is from genome assembly GCA_014773175.1 of Lucifuga dentata. Lineage (NCBI taxonomy): Eukaryota > Metazoa > Chordata > Actinopteri > Ophidiiformes > Bythitidae > Lucifuga > Lucifuga dentata. The sequence goes on from VXCM01002322.1 coordinate 125,961, forward strand.
AAAGACAGACAAGAGAGTAAAGCAAAAGAGGTGAACGCACTTTCTCTTTCTCATGACTCGAGGACTAAATATAGCATCTGGCTTTTGTAGCCTCGGTCGGATCCCATTTTTCAGTCTGACCCTGTTCAGAAGACAAAGCAAGCGCTCGCTGTTCCTCCTTTTATCTCCCACTATGTTTTCTCTGAGACCCTCCTCTCACCGAATGAATTGCGCCTTCATTTACAGTTAAAGCAACAGATCGTGGGGCTCTCAGATGTGTCATCTCAGTAAACTGCTCGTTTGTTAGCGGAGATGTTATACTTGCTGTCACACTGAGGTCCCATCTTGTTTTGCCAGGTGGATGGTGGTGGTGGTGTGTGTGTGGGNTCCCGGCAGCCTGGATGGATCGTTTTGATCCAAAGCAGCTGTTAGGACGTGATACCCGTTTAGTCTGAGAAATCAGCTTGTACAAACAAACACCTTGCTGGCTCTGTGGCCCAGCGCAGAATGATGCATCTGTCAGCTATTAAGACCTCATATCTGCCGAGAAAACCAGACTTGCCCCCCCGCCCCCCTTTGCAAAATAAGACAGATCCTGTTTCCAGGCCAGCAAATAAACAACAGGCCTCTAGCATCATTATTCATTATTAAAGATGATATAGTCGAGGCAGGGGGAGTTTACAAAGCACACCTGCAATACCCACAGATTTCCACCCTGAGAAAGTGGAGTGGGCCAGCTCTAGTCTGCATACCCCCAATTCTCACGGGAGAAACCAAACGCTAGTCACAGGTGTGGTGGTTTATGCGTGCCACATGTGAGGAGACGGTTAAGTGACACGTCTTTTAGAAATGCAATTACCTCATATGGAATTCATTCATTCTCATTCATTTATTCCTCAACATTCTTGTCATCAGAGGCAAAAGTCAATTCAAAGTTAGCATAACCTGTGAAAACTCTGACTTCGTAATTATGGGAAAAATCTTGTAGTTTTCCCTGACACGTACAAGGTACAAACATGCAGCTGATGGCTGTGTGTTGTCAGTCATTCCAACGTAAAACTGCCAGGCTGATGAGAAAATGTGCTGTGTTCAGCAATTCTAAAGTGTCACAGTAGTTGAAGTTAACTTGTAGGCCTACTGAGCACTTCTCCCTGGAGTACAATGCCGGTACAAAGGAAATGAGGAAATGCCTTTGTGTTGATGGAGGAAAAGCGTAAGCCACTGTGGTTGGTTACAAGGACTTACAGCGAGGGCTGCTTGAAGACAACTTGCCGCGGTGGCAGGGAGAGAGTAAGAGAGCGACAGCGAGGGTAAGGGTGGATTGGATGGTAAAACGAGAGAGAGAGAGAGAAAGAGAGAGAGAGAGGGAGGGAGGGAGTTTATGTGTGTGCAAATTTATGTGGATCTGTTTGAAAGGGTGAAGGAGGGGAGTGAAGGAGGGGAGTACTTTTGGCTTGTTTTGGTTGGCACACCTGCCCGGAGAAGCAGCCACGAACAGGAAGGTCTAAAAGTTAATTACATCAGCTGTCCAAGCCAAAATAAATGTCAGCGCCTGATGGAGGCAGACAGAAACTCTGGTTGAGTTGACACTATTAGGACCTCCTCACACTCCGGTACCCCCTGTAGCTGCTCGTGCTTGCCTCTCAGCAGGCACTTCACCTACTTAAAGTTGACACCGAAATGCACTGAATGAGATGCAGCGAATGAAAATGTATGCTAAATATCTCAAATTACAGAAAAAAAAAATGATATGGGTAAAAGTTATTTTTGAAGGTCTTTTAAAGCTAGAAATGTTAACTGTAACCCATTTACACTTGCTCTGTAGATATCTACATTCAGCTTAACTGTATGAAAGCAAAGTGAGTTCTAGGAAAAAGAAAAAAAGAACTTTTTCCTGTCTACTTCTGTCTCCATCGTACTCCTCTTCCTCTAGCTATGTTCATTAACCAAACGTCATCCAAAGCGCTGCTCCTGGTCTTAATCATTCTTAATTTCGCAGAGCACCTAAGGGTACCCTGCCCTGATTCCCTGCCTTCACCAATCAAGCCCCTCTGGCCTCTCCTCCTACACCACCAAGCCTCAGTTCCTCACACACACCCCACCAAAGATCGCCAGTACGAATCCACCCCCGAAGCCTCCGTGCCATTTAACCTCCTGGCAAAGTGGACTTTGAAACCTGTTATCTCCCAACTACACTTTGATGATCCCTACAACATTAGCATAACTGAACCCATCACCTCGGGTCAGCCTTGGTAAGTCACTCCAGAGAGAGAGAGAGAGCAAGAGAGAGAGAAACACTTTGACACAGAGTTTTCTTCTATGTGGTCAGAAGCCTCAGAAGCAGACATGCTGTTGATGGACTCAACAATAGTGGTCTTAGCTTCAGCAGTTTACTAGCTTAACCAGCATCAGACTATATTCGCCCAGCCAACTGGGAAAGGTTTTAGTCATATCAAAGGGAAGTGGTTACGTAATATGCTACAGCATAACTGAAATATGTTGTACATTATGCTATGCATGTGATTTGAGTATACTTATTCTTAATGGGAACGTGAAGAATTTCAAGAAGAATTTTGTGAAATTTGAGTCTTGTTCTGTGTTCCAAAATTTCTGACTTAAACTTAGTAAAGTTAAATTGCTGATGTTTCTAATGTTTTAGATGTTGACAATATGCTTTATTTAAGATTACATAAGTCATAAAAATATATATCCGGATAGCTAGCAGCATGCCTGCCTACCATAGTGTGCTGTACAACAACTTTGATCAATACTTATTCTTTCTGGTTTGTAAAACACCAATTATTTCTGGTGTAAAACACCAAGAGTCAAACAACTATCACTTATGTGAGGTCACCTGGGTAGTGACCAAAAGAGTGAGATCACAGTGGCTGAAATTAGTTTCCTCTGCAGGCAAGTTTGAACTCACCCTTAGAGATCAGGCGAGGAGTTTGGACATTAGCAGCGAGGTCAGAGTAGAATCGCTAAGGTGGTTCAGGCATCTAATCAGGATGTCCTGGAGAGGTATAGGTATTCTGAGAAAGTCCACAGCCCAAACCTGGAATACCCTGGAGTGATTATGTATCCCATTTAGCCTGGGAATGTCTTGAGATCAACCAGGAGGAACTGGAAGGTGTGGCTAGGAAGACAAGGGGACATCAGGCTGCTTTACTTAGCCTCCTAGCCTCCATGACAAACCTGGATAAGCTTTGGAAAGTGGATGGAGAGATATATGTTGTGTTTTACGTGTCGCCCCTTTTTTGTCATTAGCCCAAACCTCCAAAGCATGACAACCTGTAAGTTACATGTTACACGTGAGACATAGCGAAGAAAGCAGAGTGGCTTGTTAGAGAGAGGAAGGCATCTCGCATCTTCATCACAGTCACTTCCAGCATCTTCTCCTTTCCTCTCCTCAACTCCCCTCTCCTCATTCCACTCATGGCAGGAGCCGTGCGTGGGAGTTGCTCAGGAGACATCATCATGAGCCACTTCACTCGAGCGCTGCCTTCAATCATCCCTCGAATTAATATTAATCACGTCTCCATCCCCCCACAACAACCCTCCGTCTCCGCCCTGCTGCTAATAAATAGTGATATAAAGAGAAGCCGCAAATAAAGCATGCAGGATGACGCATACGCACACGTTCAATGACCATACCTTTAGCTAAACCTCCTCTCTTTCTATCTCTCTCTCTCTCTGTCTTTCTATCCCACTGTCTCTGCACTTCAACCGCCGTTCAGCACTTAATTGTCCCTAATCACTGCTGAAGGTCAAAGCTACTCAGCAATACATCTCCCTTCCTCTGCCCTGTCCCTTTCTCTCCTCTTTCTTCTTTTCCAGCCCCCTGCTTTTCTTCTCGCCCCCTTTTTGCTCCCAGGCAAATGGCAGAACAGAATGAGATGCCAAAACCAAGGCGTCCATTAGAAATCTGCTCTTCAAAAAAAAAAAAAAAAAAAANGGGGGGGGGAATCATAAATGCAATTAGGACCTTCGTTCTCTGACTTTTCCTTTCCACAGGAATGCTTGGAAAAACACACACACACACACACACACACACACTTGCTATTACCGGCATTGCTGCCTCCTATGAATTACGAGGAGAAAGAATGAGAGATGGGAAGAAAAATACGAGCCCTAAAATCAGAAGTGATCATCTGGTGGAATGTTTGCATGTGTGTGTGTGTGTGTGTGTGTGTATGAGAGAGAGAGAGAGCGAGAGAGAGAGAGATGGCTGAAGGTCAGAGAGACATTGAGGCAATCACTCTAATGAAAACAAACGAGGGATTCAGTTGGAAGGAGAGAGAAAAGAACGACAGACAAGCAAAAAAAGAGAGCCAAAGATAGAGATGGGAAAATTCAGGGTGTGTGTGTGTGTGTGTGTGTGTGTGTGTGTGTATGAGAGAGAGAGAGAGCGAGAGAGAGAGAGATGGCTGAAGGTCAGAGAGACATTGAGGCAATCACTCTAATGAAAACAAACGAGGGATTCAGTTGGAAGGAGAGAGAAAAGAACGACAGACAAGCAAAAAAAGAGAGCCAAAGATAGAGATGGGAAAATTCAGGGTGTGTGTGTGTGTGTGTGTGTGTGTGTGTGTGTATGAGAGAGAGAGAGGGGGGGGGAGAGAGAGAGAGAGAGAGAAAGAGAGAGAGAGAGAGAGAGAGATAGTCTGCCTCGCCTCAGACTAATCAAACGCAGTGTTATAAAAGGCTGGTGAGAAAGTACAGATACATGACTGAACTCTCAGCCTGCCATGTACTGTTCTTTTATTTACATGCCCTCCTAACCTTTGGTGAGGCTGTAGGACACACACACACACACACACAGCAGTGGCAATATGTGAAGGTTATTCCAGTGCAAGGATGATGGTGTTTATTCAGGGCTAGCAGGCAGACTGTGTGACATTCAGCTTTGAGAAAATGATTAATGCTACAATATACATAGGCATGAGGGAAGGAAAAAGAGTTGCACTGTTCCTTCTCATAAAGCAGAACCCTTTGTACCCACACACACACACTGTGTACAGTTGTGTTTCTTTAGCTCGCTGGTGCGACATTTTTGTCTGCAAGAATTGGAAGAAATTGCGGTGATTATGAATCTGTTGTCTAATGCTTTGTCAGTTTTGAGAGAGAGAGAGGGGAAGAGAGAGAGAGAGAGAAAGAGAGAGAGAGCGAGAGAGAAATAAGGACAGAAACAAAAGGAAGGAGAGATGTGCATGAGATGTAAATGAATAAAACCGTCATTAACAGAATGAATGTAAAGGAAGTAGGTTTTTAATTAACATCACTTCTAATTAACAAGTGGATATAGATCAAAAAGAGAGAGAGATACAGAGACACAAAGAGATATATTCATACATTCACACACATGCACACAGCTTCATACACGCACACGCATCGGCTGTAATCGCACAATCCAGCTAATCACATGCGAGCCAACAATTCAGTCAACACGTGGACCCAGCGGCTCCCCGCCAATAGCAGGAGTCGGAGATCATTGAGACATTAGTAGTGATCAATAAGCAGAGGGCCCACCACTGCATATAAACCTTCCCAGAGGAGAGTCGCTGCCTCAGGCGGAGAGGAGAGGATGTGTGTAGACTGTACACTGCAAGAAGTACTGAGGCTTACAGTCAGGAAAAACAAAAAAGAAAATCAGCCAACAGTGTGGGGTCACCTCAACTGTTGCAGCGCAGGGTTTTCTTGTTTGAAAATTTTTTGTAATTTGAAAAATTGGGGACAAGTTTATTTGTCAAATAATTACATGCATCTCAATCAGAATGGAGTCTGATCTTGATGTAGGCTGGCTTACATTGTGATGATTTCTCAGTCATAACTAACCAGGTGTAAATGCAATCTGTACAGTTTGGACAACATTGTGAGATTAAAAACTGCCCACAAGCTGAAAATGTCACCAGCCTTGCCTCCTGGTGCTGCTAGCTTCCATTAAGGCAAGGCTAATTTATTTATACAATTCAAACACAGAGGTAATTCAAAGTGCTTTACACAAACAAAATGCATTAAAACAACATGTAAAAGACAATACAAACAAAATAAAGCAACACTTAAAATGCATTAAGAACAAAATAAAGCAACTTTTAAAAACCAAGAGTAAAACAGGATAAGGTAAAAAGAACTAAGATAAGGCAAAAGCAAATAAAATAATCTATAGTGTGGCTACAGCGTGAAATTAATTACATTCCTTAATTAAAAGCAGAGCCAAAAAGGAAAGATTTGAGCCTTGAAAATGGTTACAGTTTTAGCAGACCTGAGATCTTCTGGAAGTTTGTTCCAGAACTGTGGAGCAGAGAAACTAAATGCTGCTTCACCGTGCTTTGTTCTGACTCTGGGAACAGAAAGCAGAACCAGACGACCTGAGAGGTCTGGAGGGTNCCGTGCTTTGTTCTGACTCTGGGAACAGAAAGCAGAACCAGACGACCTGAGAGGTCTGGAGGGTTCCTGCAGAATCATGTCTGAGATTTAACATTAGTAAAGTTATTCTGAATCGAGTTTGAGTAGACATGGTCTGACCTGGGACATGGACACTGAAGGGCCATGGAGAAACAAGTTAATTATTTTTTGACAAGTGGATAAAACTCGTCCATGGAGCAAGAAGGAAACAGGCTTTTTAGTGTAATGACCCACCGACTGAGATCTGATCACGGTGCAGGTAGAATCCAGGTAACAAGAACGCTTTTTAACTGCAAGGAGCAAATGTAAGTTCCAACATCGGATGTCATTATATTCAGATACAGAGATTGCATTTTAACGCAAGGAGCAAAAAGGACCTAATATATACAATTTTTAATTATACAAACTCACCTGCCATTAAATAGTAGCTGGAATCCAAAAAAACAAACAAAAAAAAAAAAAAAAANAAAAAAAAAAAAACAAAACCTTCAATATTAGTTGTCTTATTCAATTTTAAGATCCTATTAGAGGAAGTACCAAATTTTGCAAATAAGACAGAATTATTAATTACCATCCAATCAAGAAAAGTTGTGAAACAAGTTGCTTATAATTGGGAACAAGTGAAATAATATTACATTATCCATTTTCCCCGCAGAAAATCATTTGTAATAATCATGGCTTTTCTGGCCTGGCCTGCTGATTTGCCCAGTCAAACAACAAACCGGTCAATCCGTCAAGCGGTCCGAGAGCTGGCAAAGTGTTAAAGCAGCCAATGAGCCAGGCAGCCGGGCCGCCAAACAAACTGACAAACTGACTCAGCAGCTCTCAGACAGCATCCTGGCTGAGCTGAGCTGGCCTATTCCACTTCAGAGGAAGCCCTCTAGTTTATTTTTCATTGGAAGGGGATTTGGCTGCTATCAAGTGGTAGCAGTGCAGTATCAAACACACACGTCTGGCTTGTAAACAGGCAGCTGGCAGCTCTCCAAGCGCCCCACAGCGTGCAGCGCGGCCGAGCTGAGCGGTGACACTGATCCCACCCCTATCACTCCCTGACAGCCAGCGCTAATAGACCCTTCAAACACTCTCACCTCTATCTATATTTTATTTGAGACATGCCAAGTGTGTACATCAGTTTGTGTGTGTTTGCGTGCTGTTTGTATGTGCATGCTGTGTGTGTGTGTGTGTGTGTGTGTGTGTGTGTGCATCTGCCTTCCGCATGTCTCTCTGGATGAGGCATCTTCTTTATTGCTTGTTGTTGACATGGATCCCTTTAGCCCTTAACAGGAGTCAGTGGGAGGGCTAAGCTGCTAACCAGCCACTCTGAGACACCCGTATACATACACACACACACACACACACACACACACACACACACACACACACACAAACACACAAATTGTACTGCTTCACCAGTCGAAAGGCATTATTCAGCAGGCCAACAGTCACTCTCTCTGCTTGGGAGTGTGTGTGTGTGTGTATGTGTGTGTGTCTTGTGCCCTTCAGGCTAAGGCACTNCTCTCTCTGCTTGGGAGTGTGTGTGTGTGTGTATGTGTGTGTGTCTTGTGCCCTTCAGGCTAAGGCACTCACAGTGAAATTATGTTCTCAGACTGGCTCCATGTTGGCCTCTTTATCCTGACAGGCGAGGAAACAGCCACAAATAAATAAGCAGAGCTCTCTCTCTCTCTCTCTCTCTCTCTCTCTCTCTCTCTCCAGACGTGACCGCCATGGCATACAAGCATTCCAGAAGAAGGCGTGAAGAAAACAGAATTGTATTTTCTTGTAAGTGTGGCAGGGGACTGGGGCTCGATAAGCGTGGTGTATTTGTTGTATTTGTGCCACTTACAGTAAAGCTGCTGGGAGGGGAACAGAGCTTAAGGGGGCATGCGAGGACACAACAAGCATGGAGAAATGTGTTTCTGGAGCAAAGGGCCATCTCCAGCTCATCTCTTTTAATAACACGCATTAAAACTGCACAGATAAGTAATCAGATACATTTAAGACTGAACAAAAGGTTTAAAATCATATTAAACTCAGAATATTAGAATTGGGAATTTGTTAATTTTTGCACTAAGGTGGTTTAGTCTAAATCTGAAATCTGTAAATTCCAACATCTGCACATTTGCTGTAGCCTGTCTTGATTTATAATCGTATATTTGTATTGAGGTTAACCTTTAGCTGATACCTACATCGACAATGCGAGACAAAACAGCAACCATGACTGATGCTCCACCATCTTTGCTGTAGTTTAAAGGTGACAACATGTGGAAAGTTACGTAATTTGGCTTTAAAGGCTGAATTTGAAGACTAAACCCTCAGTCAGAATAGCTGAAACACTGGACTCTGATCTGTCTGGCCAACACCAACGTCTCTAATTAAAATAAGGTAAACTTGCCTCATTGGAGGGCTTTTAAAAACTGCATGATGGGGAAGGCAAAATCAAGATCAAATCCAGCTGAGATGTGCTGAAGATAGTCTGGAATGGCTGATAAAAAGGACAAATTCATATATATTAAAACCAACCAATCAACCATATTTAAACAGGAATAGTCAGTTGTGCCCCTTTGTCTTTACAAACATAGAATTTATCTATTCTTTATGCTATAAAAAGATGAGTGGATGTGAAAAAAGAGAGCAGGAAAGTCAATAAGCCGTTACCTCTCATCATGAGCTTCCACAACATAAAAAAAGATAAATTCTGACCTCACCCAAAGGCTTCCATCCTCACCGCTCTCTAAACAGCAATGAGCTAATATGATGACTGACCTTAGTGCTTATTCAGTTTCCTTGTCGGAGAGATTTACCGAGAACACAAAGGCAGAGGCCTGGTTGTGCAGCTTCACAATGAGCAGCCATTTTGTTTTTTTGCATTTCTTGCCAGAGGGAACCTGATCGATTTTTTTTGTGTTGACAGCAGATTTATTCAAATGTCCACAGCAATAGACAAAAAGGAAAAAGTGAGTGTTCAGAAGGTAGCTGATGATAATGAAAAGAGAACCCCTCCCTGGCTGCCCTATAAAAGACTTGTAGAGAGACATCTTTGAAGGGTCTCCTTCAAAGCCCCGGCTTGCCTCCACAGCCGCATCAGGGGATTTCTGTTATTAATTGAAGTTAATTTTCTGGGATATCAGTTTGCTGGGCACGTGGGAAAGATTGATAGCCCCCACGCGTCTCCCGAGTGTTGGGATGTGGAGGGGCACGGGCGAGAGGACAGAGAAATGACACTGTTCCCTCAGCATCCCAGAACCCGGCTTTCACTTTTATCATCCCCAAATCAAATTACAAACATCGGAGGCCAACCTTGGCTGGAGGAGATTTCCATAAGATTAATTAGGCCGGCTACCCAAAGACAGAGTGGGAAGGGAAAATATAAAATAATAAAAATAGGAGAGGCTGGGGAGGGGGGTTATGATGGAGATGGGGGTTGGTAGAGGGATAACAGATGAAATGTGTGTATGTGTGTGTTGAATTTGTGAGAATGGGCAAGTCAGTTGGACAATGGGTAATTAGTGCAAGCAGCGGATTCTCAAAGGCATGGGGAGGACAGCAGAGCGGGGGCTCACCGTTGGCCCCGTGATGTGGAGAGCCGTACAGCAGGGCCTACATTTAATTAGCGCCACTTTGATACCCACAGGAGTGCCAGGGGCCCCGGGGCAACCTAAACAGTGACTGACAACCCAACACCTCTGGACGCTCCCTGCTCTCCAATTATAGATGCACCAAGCTGAGAGGACCTGGTGTAAACCCTTATACTAAGGCATGCAAACACATACGTGCACGCATACACAGATACACACACACACACCTTTGTATGTGCACAAAATGCCCAAACAAGCCAGCCAGCCAACCAGGCAGCCAGCTCCAGCCTCTTCCTATTTGTGTGCTACAAATTGGCATTTGGATTAAATGGAGCTTGAGATGCCCTGAAGGCTGGAAGAGAAGACAATCTCTCACCTGGCCTGATCTGCTACCAGAGCAGACGTTTAAAATGAGGATTAATTTTGGGAGGGGGGGAGGATGGAGGGATAGAAAGGAGGGGAGAGAAACGGAGAAATCCTTCGCTTCTGCTCCCTGAGACAAGCCGCATTAACAAACAGGGAGTAAAAAAAACAGGCACACAAATCCTTGGCGTGCCAGTGTACAATCTGCAATATTAATGTGTGGAAGTAGGGCTGAGTAAGTGATTGGAAAGCAGGAGCGTTTGCTGTGTTGCGCTAGTGTATTTTTAATGTGCAGGGATGTGCCCGACACCACAACATTTTACAATGCTTGAGTTACGTGAGCAAACAACGGCTCGGTCTATGAATTATGCAACCGGAGCGCTTTCATCCAGCTCAAAACACATATTTAGTAAACAAACTGCTTACTCTTCAGCTAACAAGATGTTTGTGTAAATAATAGATATTCAAATCCGCCCTCCTGACACGGGAAAAAGTAAGTTGCCATGTAATTCGCTGTATTATTTAGCACATTCTGTTTTTCTCTCGCTCTCCGACTCCCTCGCTGCCAATTTGCAGCACCCGATCGACAAACACGTAAATGAAAACAGCAACACGCTTGTTGTTCTTTCTGAATATGCCTGTGAAAACACTTCTTTTTTCCCAGTAACAACCCCTTGCTGTCATAAATGAATTACCAGACTTTGAAATATTAATCTGTGTGGCACACACACACAAAAAAAGACTGAAATGTGAAGATTTTTCCCTGTGACAAGTCAGAGCTGGCTGCTTAGATTTTTAATCAAAGGAAATCAATAGGATAAATAATTTATTTCAAAGATGGTTGCACTAACAACATGGCATCTAATCATGCTGCCTTTGCTCGTGCTGTCAAAGATAATTCCTCCACAAGTCTCTTATGGGAAACCACAATGGAGCGTTGGGTCGTTGTGAAACGTGGAGACTTTTCAAGAATAAATTGGTGTCGTTGGTCCAACTCTAGGGTACACAAGCAGCCATGTTGTGTTTATCCAGGGACCGAGAGGTTGCGTTGCTTCATCAATAAAGCTTGTTTGATCGGAGATTGCTTTTAGTCGATGGAGGGAATCAAACAAACGGAGACTGCTAATGGCTGGATAATCAGTGACAGAGATTTGAAATCCTCTGAAGGCGTACGGGTGCGATTCACCTCACACCTTTGGGCAAGCAGAGAGACGTGGGGAAGACGAGTGTTATCTTACTTACAGCTACTGACCTACATTGCATCCACACAACTGTCTGCCTACATACTGGTGCTGTCTCACTTCAGTTTCTCTTTCTCTCTTCCTCCTTCTCTCACTTAAAACTTTTGTGCTTTCTAGATGCTCAGGCATTAACGAGGTAGCATCTCACCAGGGTTAAACTCACGTGACACACAAATCTATCTATAAAGACAGTTTCTCTGTCTGACTGTAGCACAAACATCTATAGAACCTGACACTGTATGAAGTTGAAATTCAGCAGGTTTATTGCTCAGGACCCAAGGACATGCAGTAGGACGTGTGAAATTGTTTGGATGAGCAGTTCTCGAATTGAGCTGTGCCAGTAAAAAGTAGTCCGTGTGGCAGGATACTCTCTGAGTGCGGTGGCAGAATACACTCCAGGCGTGGCAGCATATTCTCCAGTCCAGTGACAGCACGGTCTCAACCCGACCCCATACACCAGTGTTTCCCATACATAGAGGAAATTTGGGCGGCCTGCCCAGGTTTCTAAAGACCCACCCAGGTTTTGTGGGATGACCCAGCCTTAAAAACAATATAACTCCAACACTGTCCCATTGCATCTGACCCCCCCACCCCCC
>VXCM01002322.1:143790-177736 GCA_014773175.1 Lucifuga dentata
CCTCCCCCCCCTCCCGGGGGGTTTGTGTGATATTTAACTATGGCTACAGTGGCATTTACTAATTTTATATGTGCAGAATTTATGTCAGATTCTTATTCAGTGAGAACAGGGGAGAGGAGCAAAGGTGGCTGGCTCCGTGTCCGCTGTGTATACACTGGTATTATGTGAACTATTCACAACACGTCCGCTGACACGAGCGTTGCTATTTTGTCTATAACTCCACTGCTTTCCGACCCAGGTGCCACAATTAAAGCCTAACCTTAGCATTTGGAGGGAGACACATGAAGGAGCCAATTTGTTGTCCACCGCACCTCCACTTCGATACAGAGTGGCCAATAAAGGTGGTGTTCTTTTTTTTCTGAGGGAGCTCACAGCCCAGGGGCCATATCTTGTTGACAGGGGTCCGGGGTCAATCAGATACTACTGATACAGCAGCACAGGCGCAGGCATAACACAAGGACACGCAGCCGCACACACACACACAAGCACGCAAAGGCACGCACATGGACAACTGTGCCCACACATACTGTGCACAAACACACGCACACACATTATAGCCAGTCATGGATTGAGTATGTCACTTTATTACCTGTTCTAAATAGCAAGTACCGTGTATACTTGAGTACAAGCTGAGTTTTTATTACCAAACTTCACAAAGTAAATCGGGGGTCGGCTTATACATGAGAAATTCAAATCTGATCCCAGAGAACGAAATTTCCAGAGGTGGAAATACTACCCATTACCACTACCCATGGAAAACAGTTTAAATCATAGCTTAGAATGAGATATTTCCTGACAAAACATCTTATCCAGCACTTTTTGCGACGGCCAGTAAGCGCTGTTGTGATTGGTCAGTTACGGTAATCAGCTGCTGAGATACAGTAAATATCATGTTTACCGGTATGTGGATTATTTTCAGAAAATCACAGGAATACTGTGACAATACCCAGAAAAACTGGTAATCTGCTAAACAAATAAGTGATGGAACAACATCAGGGGGTCAGTTTATATACGGGTTTCTTTAAAAATCTAAATTTGCAGGTCAAAATCAGCAGGTCGGCTTATACACAAATATATACAGTAATAACTTTCTGAAGTTAGTTGTATTAAAAGTAACATATCAAGGATGAAATACGCACATACGGTAATATTGTTAAATACATCAGTGTACTGATGATCTATGATGATATTTAAGCCTTAAGATATATCTACTGAGATTTTAAGGTTTAATATCCGTTAAGTGTCAAATGACTAAGAAACGGTTTTGGGAAGACAGAAGCAATCCCAACTCCTGTCAGCAATATATGAATAAATATAAATCAAGGTAGCAGTCAGAAGTAAAAAAAAAAAAAAACTGAAATTTGTATTTGTTTTCTGACGTGCACAAATAAAAGTAACAGGGAAAATAGAATATAATGAAGTACAAGTTAGATACACAGACAGTAATATAATACAATTTAGTTACACCCAAAACTGGTCAGCGTGAAAGCAGGAAATAAATGTCACCATGACATTGCCCGTGCGAAGTTGTGACTGCTGCTTATTTTGATTTAACCACAAACCCCCCTAAAGACATGCAGCTGTGAAACGAATAAAATCTCAACAACAGAGGTAAAGTCAAAGTTTAGTACAGAGGAATAAAAGAGAGAAATAAAGTGAAAGTAAAAGAGAATGAAACCAAGACAGAATGAGAGAGTTAAAGCATGGGAAAAAAGAATGATAAAAGAAAGTGCCTGTAAAGGGGGTTCAGGAGATTGACCTGCAGGGCTTAAAATCAAATTGCAACAGTATTGTATTCCCTCCCATTTCCAGTACGGCTCGTAAGCTCCTTATTGATAGATGAGAGATGAGACCACCCATACCTGGGGCTCATCCTGCTGTCACCGTGCAGGATGGGCACCAGAAGGAGGGAGAAATCACACATCACACGTGGGGGCCCTTTTCTATTCCGCAGCCAAAGCCAAAACCAAGCCAAATCCCCAGGGTGGGATCCCGCCTCGNCCCTTTTCTATTCCGCAGCCAAAGCCAAAACCAAGCCAAATCCCCAGGGTGGGATCCCGCCTCGTCCCTCAACTCAATAAAATAATTAGCTTTTGGTCGGCCCAGCGGTTAATCAAGCTGCTCTAACATATGCAAAGGCGAGAAGAGGAAGAGAAAAAAAGACATTCATTTTTTTTATCCGCCTTTTCACTTGGCGAGCCGTGGCACTTTTATCTGTAAAAGTCGCTGATGTGAGTTCTTTTTTTCTCAGATTTCTATAAAACATACGGCACAGCCAGATTGCTTTTTAATTTTATGTTTAGTCTACAGGAAGCCAGATTATTGCTCCCTGGACCAAGGGGGCTGGGAAGTGAAAGCCAGAATCAGCACAAAGTGTTTCATTTCAAATAAATCTGCTAGGTGCTGGAGAGAGGGTGCGTCATGTGATGATTTTGTTTAAATAAACTTATGCTATTTCCCCTCTCTCCGAAATTCCTCAGTGAGCAGTTGTTAGTTGAAAACGGAACATCTGTTTGGCTGCGGCGATGCAGTTGTTGAACGGCCCAACAATTACAGCAGCCCGCAGACAAATAAGCAACCATGGATAAGAAGGATTACGACACGAGGAGCAGATTTTCTAGTAGCGCGCTTACAAAGGCCTTGTCAAGAATCCAAGAGCTAGTGATAACTTTAAAACATTATTGAAACTTACTAAATTGCAGCAGATTATTTTATAGTTCAACAAAATCCCCCAAAACAAAAGAAAAAACTAAGGGGAGAAAAAAAATGTCTTTACCTGATAGAAACAAGAGTGTACAACACTTATGCAAATGGTGAAACGTGATGCAGAGGTGATAGGGGCTGTCTGACAACAAGTGAGATGCCTCTTGTCTACGGAGGCCTTTGCAACACTGTTGGAGAACGGCACTAAAATATGGAGTGTTAATTTAAGGCCTGACACGTTTCTGTGTCTAATTTTCCTCTTGCTGCAAATTCCAAATCAGGAGATCGCGGATATGTGTTTTATGCTCACCCCTTTGGAGGATTAATTGCTATTTTCTCGTCTGCTGCATATGATGGGCAACTGGGCTCAATCTCAGATATGAAAATTAGCCTCAGGCGGTGAATGCGGGGCTTTGCTTGGAAAAATTTAAAAACTCGAACTCAATCTACCCTTCATTAGTATTTCAAAATCGCACATTTATTGATATTTGTAAGCAAGGGTCTTGAGATGACTTGTAAAGTTAGCAGTAAACAATATGGTCCTGCACTTTGTAGGAAAGGGTTCATCAAACATAATAAAGCAAAAGACAGAAACCGAGAAGTCAAGAGATCATATTGACTAAAACAACCTGCCAGAATCTCTCAATACCTGGTGGTAAAATACCTCATACTGTCAAAACTGGGTCCAGATGCATGGAATACCTTGAAAAACAAAATTATTAACGGCTGCTGAGAGAAGAAAACAAGGCAGAGACTTCGATACAGTCCACCAAAACAGAAACACACGCCCGCCCCTGATCTTTTATATTTTCTCTACCCCTTTTCAGCCTCCTGTCCAATCCTCACATATCTAATGCATGAACCCATCGGCAGGCATTGTGGAGGAATCCAGCATCAACCAACAAAGTATTCAATAAAACATAGAGGCATGGCGTTCAAAGCCATGCTAAACGCACCTGACATGGAGGAGAGAGAGCTGGACGTGAAATTTTTGTCAGGCATGGGGAGAGAGCAAGACAAAGAGATGCTGTTGGGAGGAATATTGTAACTTTCAGATCACGCCACGTCCACGGTGGCTTGGGAGCAATGATGGTAGACTGGTGACTTACGCAGATGCTGCCTGCACGTGTGCGTGTGTGTGAGTCTGTGTTTTCAGGTTGTTGATTGCTGTAAGGATTGTGCTGCGATTCCATCCGCCACAGATTTAACTCAACACTAAATTGTCTACAGCTTGACGATAGTTTGGTTTCAGTATCAAAAATGCTAGACGTATTGGAGCAACCTGAAGGGACTAACTTTGTGTTGTTCTAATTATGCGATTTTTTTTCTGTAAGTAAATTCATCCTCTGCATTTGACCCATTCTAACTACAGGAGTGTGTGGCGGCCGTCGTGCAGCGCCCAGGGAACAAACTCAGGCCTACAGCCTAGTGCCTTGGTCAAGAGCAATGGCAAGAGCATTAGCCAAAAACATGTTTTTGATGGTGAGGGAAACCGAAGCGCCCAGAAGAAACCCACGTAAACATGAGAGAACATGGAAAATCCACGCAAACCACAGGTGGATTTAAACCCAGAACCTTCTTGCTGTGAGGCAACATTGCTACAAATGTGCCATCATGCTGAAATGACTGTAATAATACTATTAATCTATCCATAATGAAAGAAATCTCTGTCTGTCTGTGGCACCAATATCTTGAGAACCTAGCACTGTATGAAGTTGAGATTCAGCAGGTTTATTGTTCAGGACCCAAGGACGTGCAGTGTCGTATGTGAAGTTGTTTGGATGAGTGGTTCTCGAATTGAGCTGTGCCGGTAAAAAGTAGTCCAAGCGGCAGGATACACTCCGGGTGCAGCAGCATATGCTCGGTCCAGTGCCACGGTCTCAACCAGACCCCGTACAGCAAACAAAGCTAGCTCACAAGGACATGCAGAAGTCAAGTCAAGTCAAATTTATTTGTATAGCCCAGGATCATATGCAATGTTTCAAAGGACTTTATAGACCCACACATTAGCGGTTCCGACCTAGCCCAAGCTCTCTGAGAAAACGAAGAAAACCTCCCCTAAAACCTTATATATAAGGAAAATGGAAGAAATCTCAGGAGAGGCTATTCAAAGGGAGAAACAAAACAAATTAACAGAACAAAATTACCAGGTTGCGTGCACACCATAAAGCCCAGCCCGGTCTGAACAGGCACATGTTCAACAGGCACAGACTTAATTTCTTTATTAGTCATAGGATACAAAAGAAATGTATCTGTATCTGAAATTACACATTGGCCAAAACATCAAAAAACAGCCCATCGCGCAATTTTCCAAATAAATTCCTGGATCTTTCCCTGGATTGGGATTCCCATCTAAATGTGGGCTCTCTCCTGGGCCGCGCCCCCACCAAGTTTCCTCAAAATTGATTACGAACTTTTTGAATGGTCTTCCAAGAAACCAACCCACCAAATCAGCAGACGTGGATGAAAATGTAACCTACTTGGCAGAGGTAAATATATGTATTTAAATGAGCAATCAATTTTCATTGAAACACTACCTTATTACGATGATACAGATAATAATAGGTTTTCCATACGAATATGTTGCTGCATTATGATGCCTCAGTGCTTTTCTATATTGCTATTTTCTATGAAAGTCCGTGAAAGAGAGAATGAGATTGGGTTCCTGAGAGAAAGAGAGAGGAAAAGAGCCAGAGAGAGATTGAGCACAGTGGTCTGTGTGGCCAATGATGTCTGCAGATCATCATGTATCATAATTACCCACAGCAGAAATTAGAGCAGGGATGTTGAAATTTCCATCATGTCTGTTTTCTTTGGGCCTCGCGCACCTAATCACCTCCAACGGAATGCTGCTGTCAATCATCGCATGATTCCTGTCCTCAATCCATAATTCCGGAGTCCCTCGACGGCGCTGCCTGCTGGACCGTGCTGCCGAGCACGTGCGCGCACCTACTCACACATACACACGAATATGACTGCAGGCACGCCAGATTAGCTAAGAACAAGAGACTGAAAGCAGGCTGCCAAATGAAATAAATAAATAGATAAATAAATAAAATACAAGCTGATGTTCTCATAAATTTTAGATGACAGGCTGTATTGATTGGGGTGTGTTTGAAACTAAACAAGTTATATCCATGCCCCAGAGCTCTGAACATGCACGCTGTAATAATTATTTATGATATATTTGGCGAAGGGGCCAGTGATGTTTTGGCATAATAAACTGGAACGCCAAGGCCAGACAGAAAGCTCTTTTCATGAGGAATACAAACTTTTATTTCATTTTATTCAACTAGGCCGACAGATACAATCAAAGGAGTTTTCCCTTGAGTAATGCAATGAGTAATGTGGGGGGTCAAGCTAAGATATATTCATAAAGTCAGAGGATAAACTGAAAAACGCACTTATAAATGACAGGGAGCGATCACGCGATTGAACTCAAGATCAATTCCAATGCGATGCATAATGATCTTGACCCTTGTTCTTTGCCAGTTTAAAGAAGAATATCAACACTAGATCAAACCAATAAACAGACCCATACATAAGCTTACTCCATTAAAAATGAAACAGAAGGAGAGGTCAATGATCACCCAATTAAAGGCTCCAGCATACATCAAAAGCGGTAAGATGAATGACAAAGAACAGGCTGGTGAACACGTCCTAGAACTTGCCGTCCACAGTACAGTCCTTTAAGTTATACACGCTCATTGTAAAGGCTGTGCTTTCCCTTTTTCCACCGAAAATCACGGCATAGCTGCCCTCCAGATCTTAAAATGAGGCAAGAATCTATGACATTGCCACGTGCTCTACGCCCTAGGGTACATGTCTATAGCCTCTTTCATTCATGGAATCTGTTAAAGGACCATACCACCCATTTTGCATGTTTCAGCCTAATACATTCAATTTTCATACACATAATGTTACTGACATCATTTCCCAAAGAATACTACGGGAATGATGAGTTTTAAAAAATGTTTTTCCTACCTTCCAGACCGCCTTTGGTTTCAGTTCATTTTGGTACACTATTAAAATCAACTTGTTCATACTTGAAAGTTCTTGGGATAGGTAATCCATCATCACGAACAGGATGTATATTCAGGTTTTTTTTTTTCTTAAAGTTTGTAATTTTAGCATTTAAGTGCAATAAAAAGCGTGGAGTGAATGTATGTCTCCAACGGGGAATATAGTCCCAAAAGAAGACCTGCGTTTATCGAAAAATTTAAATGACCGTGACTTCATAAGGCTGCGCAACTATTAGCAGGCAAAACATGGATTTTTAAGGTGGGTGTGTCGCTTGAATATTTGATTTTGAAAGATTAAGAGATTTTGCAAAATAATCAGGAAAGCTGAAATACGGTTTTATTCTTTGGGAAATGATTGTCAGTAATGTAACATGTATGAAAATTGAATATATTAGACTCAAATGCAAAGTGGGTGGTATTGTCCTTTAAATTGCTGGCTTTTGGTCGTTCAAACATACAGTAGTTCTCCTTTACAGCAAAGTGCCATAAAAGCTCTGTTCAAACATGTTAGGACATGTTGCACGATATTTAGCATCTGCCAGGTGAGACTGGGTAATACAGGAAGTTGCAGTATAATATGCAAGGTGAAAGATTAACGGGAAACATGGCGAGGAAGAATCAGTTACATGATGGTGTCTCTCATGGTGACATACAGTATATGTATATATGCCATAGCAGACATTTAGCCGTCTGCTTATTGTCTTCTGCGCGGTTGGAGAGCAGCTGGATAATTTCTGATTCAGACCAATGTCCAGCTATTTTATCATTCTTCTTCCTTCTTCCTCATCTCCTGTGATTGAAAACTGTCTAACATCAACCGCCGTAATTTTGCACCTGCTTTGCTGGCAATGTGACTGCAATTATTTACACTTTTATTCACACATTTATTCGCCATGAAGAAAAAGTTACAAAAATTTTACTTGGTCCATTTTGTCAATATGTGAAGGAGGTGTGGTCAAGCTAAAGCAAGAAGGTTAAGTTGCTCCTTAAGAACTGGAGTTCTTTTTATGCATATCCATACCAGTAGGGGGCACAGAATGGTCACGAGTTGCCAGAGGGGCAATAAGGGAGGCTTATCATTGATGGAGAGGAGTTGGCAGCGGCTCTAGTTTATTTAGCAATACAAAAAAAGAAGGGAAATAAGATGGAGAAGGTGTTGCTTTTGTTCTCTAAATCAGAAAAGAAAGGAAGATGGAGAACATGATGACGCAACCAGCCATGTGATATTTAGAGCATTTATATTCAGGGGGAGGTATCAGCTGTACAAAAGGCAAAATAATCGAATCAACACATATTGAGTCTTGCAACATGACTTTTTTACTTCATATGAAGTACACTGGAGTCTTTAATCTGTACCATGTCACTCAAAAAGCTTAAAATCATTCTAGAATGAGATAAAACAGCATTGTCAGAGGGTGCATGCAATATCTAAATCTGATTTGCAGAACAGACTGATTTTATTGTCTCCCCTCCCTCTGTGTGTGTGTGTGTGTGTGTGTGTGTGTGTGCTGATAAGCCCCAAGAAGATGAGACGGGGACCTGCGGGTGACAGGTGATGCACTTCACATTTAACAAGCTTACACTCCAGTGTGTCCGTACATACAAACAGGCCGTAAGTAGCTTGGAAATCAATGGCTTCCACAGATCCACAGAGAAAGAGCAGCCCCCCCNCCCCCCATATCTCCTTCATATCCGAGGTGTCTGGCCAACCAGAGTTAGATACTGCTAATCCATGTTTAATATCAAGGAACTGTGGCATAAGGGGAGGAGGGGGGAACAAATGCAGCATCCTCACATTTCCAATTTGGGACAAATAAAAAATTGAACAGTAATGTAACACTAATCAGGAATTGCTGTTTACAGAGCCATGATCTCTGACTCGACATGTGATGATGTCTTCCCACGGGGCCTCGGTGTGTGTGTGCGAATGTGTGTGTGTCTTGATTACACTATTTGTTGACCGGTTTCCTGTCCCCTTCACCCAAACGCTGTTGCTTTCATATCACTTTCACATTTACAGTCACTGTAGCCTCTCAGATTGCTTACCACCTGTTTGATTCTCTGGGGAGCGATGCAATTTCCTCTCATTATGTGAGATGTTCCAGTTATTTTGAAAAACTCTGTGATTAGCCTATTTTAAAAATCGACGGTATATCACACTCAATAGGCAGACTCGGATCCAGATTAGGCCCAGAATACAAATAAATCCAAACTAGAGACAAAAAATTTCACTCTGGACGATTTGTGGGTGACACATTGTGATCACCTCCCCGTCATTGTGCAGCTAGCTGCAGTTAGCAAGCTTGCTGTGTGTGACCAACAATGCACAGACTGAAATGCAAGCCCTCATTCTGCACAAAAAACACACACTGGGCCACACACACACACACAAATTCACAAGAGAGCTAGTGCAGGATCCTGCAGAGGTCAGTGTAACAACACCAAAGATCAAAGGTTTCTTTGACTTCAAAAGTGTGTGGGTGTGTGTGAGCTTGCCTGTATGTGATCTGTGTGTATGTGTGTGTGATGATGATGATGGACAAGACTTCAGCGATGCCCTCCACAGTAACACCTTTTCACCGATGGTTCAAGCAGTCGGATTCTTTGACTCGCCTCACGCCGAGCTTCTCAAGTTGGCGCAGCAAATCTCGCTTTTTTTTTTTTTTTTTTTTNTTTTTTTTTTTTTTTTTTTTACCTTTCGATTATTGTGTTCGCCACATCCACCTCCACCTGCTATCGTAGGAGCAGAAACTCAAAAGCTGAAATTATCTAGTTCAGCTGAAAGCCGTGGTGAGACTTCCTTTGTTAATTAATTCCATGCCTGCCACTCTCGTAAACTCTAACACATATCGTGTACATGTGTATCGCACGTATGAGGGAGAAAAAAAAAAGATTTAAAAAAAGGAGCTCTGAAAGGTTGTGTTGCAGATAGGTGAAGGGGTGGTTGCTGGAGTGGGTGGCGGGTGGGGNGGGAGGGGCTGAAAGTATAAGAGTATTCTTTTCCTCCTCCTCTTCACTGATTTTAATTGCAAGGTGCAAAAGTGAAATGGCTGTGCTACATGATAGTGTTAGAGGAAACAGGGGTGTCAATGAGTGAGGGAGATGGCAGAGGGGTGAAGGGGTGGAAGAGGATGATGGGCAGGCAGCAGAGGGGTAGAGTGGTGTTCAGAGGTGGGGGTGGACCAGAGGTGTGTGTGTGTGTGTGTGAGGTGACAGACAGGAGAGTGAGTCCCCAAGGTGCTCTCCAAGGAGCAATAGATAAAGATTCTCAGGGGAAATTTCTCTCATTAGTCCTCAGACACAGTTCAGTAATTCAGCCGTGTCAGGTTACAGTTTGTCACGAGAGAAAAATAAATAAATAAATAAAATAAATAAAACAGGGATTTAAAAAAATAATAATAATTAAATAAAAAGCAGATTTATTTGAATATTTTACCAGAGGAGAAAAAAATCCTAGAAGCGTCATCTGATTTGAAATAAAAGGCCACTTGTCACCAATTGTGTGCACCGTTTGCATTGAAGGCCATTATGAGCAATTGCAAACTCTGTTGGTGATACTTATCGTCTCACTTCCCTGATAAGTCGACCTTTAATGATGAAATGAAGCTACTCTTGTCATCATGGAGTATTCGAAACCTGACGGCAGCAAAGGAGGCCGCGAGCGAGATAAATGCGTTATCTGTCGGTGCACTGTATTGTTTACTGTTCGGTGGAATGAGTGTGAGAAAAACACAAAGGAAGAGCTATGATGTTGACACCAGAGATATAGCCGGCGTAAGGAAACACCCTGGTTTAAATGGCCGACATATTAATCTTGCCACCAAACACAGCCTGCAGTTATCTCCTCAGTACAAGACCTGGTCCAGGAACAAAAGAGGCTCTTCCTCAAACAGCGCTGCAAGTTTTGGACATTTTTATTACGCCGTTAGCAGCATCAATTTTAAGTAACAAAAGGAGCCACTGCTTGTGTGTCACCTCTAAGACAAAGCCAAACCAAGACAAATGAATTCCTCAACGTGTGATTGTTTCAAACGGGGGAAGAGAGAGAGATCTATTCTTTCACACGTCTTCTTGACACAACAGCACAGATACAACAAATGTGCCCTTTTGGAGACGGCGACAACAGGCGAGACAGACGCGCGGTCGTGACAGTCAGGCCCGCGAACGTACGAGGGAAAACTCTGACAATTCTCATATCTGCTTCATTATATTTTCAGCAGTAATCAATAATCGCAGATGCCTGTCTGCCTCTTCTTCTGCTTCTGTCTGGGAATTAATGAATAATAGAAGCGTTGTGAAATTCATTTTTGAGGCTATATTTTTGAAAACCTGCGAGGGCCATTAGTTGTGAGAATAGAGGGTGGTTGGTGTTGGCCTTTGTCACCCTCTCTACTTTCTGTAAATCTCTGGCTGTCTGCATGCCTAAGCAAGGGGGGGGGCAAGGCCTTTTAGTCAATTGTCAGACGGATATGGAGCTCTCTGTTTCCCTCTAATTGTCCCTCTGTCTGCTGCATCTTCACCACGCGAAAAAGGCAAAAAAGCATAAGACGAGAGCGAGCTGGAGAGGCCGGCTTGCCCTTTGCTACATTATCAACCCCAACAGTCCATTATGGCGGAATAATATCCGACACTCCTCTTCTCACTCATTATCTCTGTGGGTTAAAGGTCAGACCGTACCCATCCCAAGTGGTCATTTAACTCTTCTTAACACAACAAAGAATGCAGATGACACAAAGAGGTTACGCACAGCAGAACCCAGAGAGATCTCACTTTACTGATTTTTTTTTTTTTTTTTTAAAAAGGGTGAAAGAAGCACTTCAGTCTTGGCCCTCGCCTCTACTCTATCTGCCGGAGCGACCGGTGGTTCGCCTCTCACCGGAGGATAAACAGTTCAGCTTTGTGGCGACCTTGGATAAATCCTGGATGAGTAGTGTTTTAATACAAGCCCGACTCCCACTTTACGGATGCCTTTTTATTATTAATACTTTGAGAAATGAGAGGCGAGAGGTGAGAGACTGCAGGGTTTATTGAAAATGCAGCGTGGTCCATCCATGGGAGCAGGCTGAAGCCACATAAACTTTAACATTAGCGAATAACAGAGGGGCTGTTCTGTGTTCGGGGCCACACGCACCAACAACATCAGAATTAACAAGGGTTCGTTTTTTAATACGTTTTATCATTCTTCTGGGATTAACATAACTGTAATATATCACATCCTCCATTTCCCTGTGCCAACATCACGTGTAATGAAACTGGAGTTGCCTGTAAATGTGATGCCTGAGCAGGGAAAAACACTGACGTTCTTCAGGTGTTGCACCTAACCTCCTGTGCTCCAAAACCCACAAAACAGAATTATTACACCCCAAGTAGTCGGGTTGGAGTCAGTCATGCGCTGCTGTTCATCCTGCCTCTGTCTGTGATAGCACATTGATCAACTATAGGTCCTCAGGCACGGCCGTGCTAGCCAAGCAGAAGCAGCGAGAGCTTATAAAATACTTTCAACCAAACTTCAGGGCAAACTACACTGAGGATAAGCGAATTTCAGAGGAGTGCTCACGTGTGCTCGAGTGTCTTGTTTGATTTTTGGTCTTTGTTTGATACGGCATCTTGAGGCCAATTCCAGAAACAAGTGCTCTGAAAGCGGGACGACCCCCTGCCAAAACCGCACAACGGCTTCATTTAGAACGCCGCAAAGTCAGCAGAAAGTCGACAATGTTACGGGATGATCTGGCGAGCTAACAACAAATTAATCTTCCCAACTGGTGACTATGCACGCAGCATTAATCAAAACGTATGATTGTGACATGCAGAACAAACTCAGTTCCATTCTGTGGTTGTGTTGCAGTTAACCTCTTTCAACACAAAGCATGGGTATTGTGGTGTGTGTGTCTGAAGATACACACACATGAGAACTGAGAGAGAGACAAAGATACAACACTGTAAGAGATTATGACTTCTCCCTTCATTTGAATAAGGACTGAAGTTGAATAAAGCTATTTATGGAAGGGGCTTTGGCGCTGCTCTCCGAATTATGTTAATTCAAATAACATATTCTTTATATCAGAATGAAAATAATGAAGGCCCTATAATGTGTTCCTTATTACAATGAACAAGTTTGAGGAAATTTGCTCCAGACCTTGATCTTGCAGAACAATGATTCGTTCATGGACAATTAAAACCAAGAGCAATGGGGTTCTGCTGAAACACTGAAATGAGCATAAATGTCCTTTATGGTGTGTGCAAATTGTCCCTTTTTATGATGGTTGAGCAGGCATGACCTTAAAGGAAGAAAAATCATACAAATACCTCCGTTCATCCCTCTTGTTTTCTCTGTCTTTTCAGTGACAGTGTCCATCTCTTTCAGGGTCTCTATAAGAAACTCCTCTGTCTTTCCTTAACTTTTTGCAGATTTTTCATTCCCACCTTTCCTTCCTAACTCTCTTTCTGAGCACTGCTGATACAAGATACAAGAAGATAATATAGGTACAAGAGTCTTTATTGTCACTGTGCTAAAACGAGACAGCAAAGCATCTTCCAAGACACCATAATGAAAATGTCAGATGCAAGCTTCCACCAGCCCAAATGCCATTTTTGAATACTCGTGTTTAACTTGTTTTTTTTGTATGCAGTGAAACAGCCACAGCAAGGTTTCAAGACTTTTGAAGAAGACAGAAAACTATGCCAAACTGCGGACTGGTGAGGAGGAGTAAGCTCTTCATCTGTTGAAACAGACTGAGTCATCCACTTGAAATGAGAAAGTATTACAAAAAAATCTGAGTACTTTTACTTGGAACCCTGAATTACAGTGAAGTGAAGTAGTGCTGAGAGAAAAATGAAACAAAATTCAAAGATCACAACAATTGCAAAAGGCTGCGATGAATGAGGATGTCACTTGCTAATTTCCATGATCTTCATGGTACTTGAAGCACTGAAGGAACCACACGGTTCCAACTCCTACTCAGACAGTTGTTGGTAAATCATTTGCTGAAATAGTTCCAAACCTTAGGTCTGAAATCTAAAGACTACAAGAAGCCATGGCAGGAGGTAGTCTATCCCCAAAATGGTATTTTGCCAAAATATGGCTAAATATTCTACATCCATCACCCTCACTGACACTCTGAAGCATCACAGGAAGAAGAGCATTTACTGATATATTGGCTAACGACTGCTGTTTGAAACATACTTACACTATCTGATATTCAAATAACCTAAAAAAAATTGCTGTGAGTAAATAGAAAGTCACAGGATGAGAAACTATATATTTTGTTTAAAAAAAATAGTCCACAAACATGAAGTTGCCATGCATGCCATGCAACTAAAATCTATCGCTTTTCTCATTGCAGCTTAATATTTACATGGCTATTTATGTGTGGAATTCATTTAAAGCTAAATAAAAACCTGAATGCAGGACTTTTGTCTACTTCTACAGTAAGGCAGACTTGGTTTACGCTAAATAATCATGATTTGCATTTATTACATCCAAATCGCATGCACAATACATCCAGAGCGCACTAATTACAATTGGCCTAATGAGCGTATATTTTAACATTTAGGATAATGCAAACAGTGTGAAGGCAGGGGATGATGTGTGTGTGAATAATAAGTAGTTGTGTGTTTTTGCATCCGTGCATGTGGAGAACAGAGGAAAAGGTTAAAACAGATGTGCGAGCAGGGATGACAGTGCCAGGGGCCCAGTGGAAATCTGAGAGGCAGAAGAAAACAAGGGGCCCTGGGACTCCTTCCTCTCCTCTCCTTCCTCCTTATGTATTGCCCTTTTTTGTTCCCTACGTCACAAAACTTCACATCTTCTCCCTTGGCTAACAGTGGAAGCCATGTGACCTTGGGAAGGACCTCGCAGTCATCTTCCCCACTCAAATGCTGGTTAATTAGCGACAGCACAGTTTAGAGTTTTGCTAAATAGCGAGATACCGTAATCAAACTGCAGGATCTGACAGGCTGCGATACAAGCCGCTAAGCAAAGCAAGTGTAGTGGAGGAAAATAATTATTTTCAGCGTGGCCTCCCCAGGATGTGTATGTGTGTGTGATGAAGAGGAGAAACACTATGTGGGGGTCAAATCAACATGGTCACCGTATGGTGGAGAGAGACCAACGGTTAGACAGTCAGTACATTTACATGCATATTATACTGTGCATGTAAATGTGCAATTTGTATTGAAATTAAGGCAAAAATACAGAGTAAGACGTATATATGGATGGAATTTGCAGGATTCCATAGTTTGAGGAAATGCATGAGGCATTTGCTTGCGCTGATTTTAAACCAATGGATCATTTACATGCTTGAGCAAATCAATTTACAATTGTAACCTAGTTCTGTTACTCCAAGGTCAGTTTACGCTGGTTTCAATGTGATTATGGCATTTACATGACCCTTAGGAAAAAAAAAAATCGATTTATTGCATTAATCGGAGTAGAACTGAAGTTTTAAATGTACTAAGAAAGAAATGGCATAAGAAAAAACAAAGTCAGACTGACCAATCGCCAGCCATACAGAAAAAGACAGAAAAGCAAGGTCACAGGGTGACCTTTACCTCCCATTTCTACTAGACATCACTAAATTGTTCATATTGACAATCAACACCCTGAAAAGGTTAAAAGAAGCATTCAAAATCATTCTTTCATACAACACCTACAACATGCCATTTCCTTTTTACCCTGCTTTTATAATACATGTGAAGAAGAATAAAAGAGGAAAAGGAGGGGCAAAAAATATAATATGGCAATTTAGCTAAATAATTACAGCATTTTACTCTCAACTATCAACCACCTACCCATGGCTCTGTCGGCAGAGAAAGCTAATAATTCAATTTCTCAGTGACGGTAATTGTCAGTCGGTGTACCTAAAGGTCATATCAGTCGCCCAAGAGAAAGGAAAAGGGAGAGCCCGGTGACACAATCGCACAAGAACAATTTAACATCAGAGCTAATGGGAGGAGTGGAGCTGTGACAGACAGAGAATAGTCAAGAAATGGAGAGTGGAGGAGAGTGATCTATGACAGAGTCCTCACGGAGATTGTTTGGTGGTCATTCGACAACATACCTGAGCCTATAAAACTTTGGCTTTTTTATTTATTTTTTTTTCCTAGAATGTGTTATACCCCTTCAGGTAAACAAAGGATTATATGAAGTTTATCTTTTGCTATGTCTGAAATATCGGTGATCTTATTTCTAAAGGTCCTGAAAGAAATAACCCGGTTAAAAAGTGTCATAGTTTACTTTGATTTTTCTAAATTTTTATTTATTTATTTAAAAGGGACCATGTACAACGTTAAACATAAATGCTGCCATTTGATGTATTGTACCAGAGTTAGCTTAGAGCTAATTTTCATCTGCAATCCCTAATTTTATGATGCATAACATTCTGTCATACTAGATGCAGTGCTGGCCCTAACATTTTGGGTCCCAAATAGATTTGCCCCCCCCAACCCTAACCCTAACCCTAACCCTAACCCTAAACTGAATCTTTGGTAGGAGGCCCCCTGGTGGCTGCGGGACCCTAAGCAGCCATTTATATCACTTAACTTAAGGAGGACTGGCACTGACAGAGATATATGATTTTCATCATATTATTCTGTTTATTTGCCATTTGTATTATAACATTTAAGGTATTTTTCCCCGTCTATTTCAAAAATATAACCTGCATGGATAAAGACAAATCAATAACAGATACAATAAAAAAAATAAAAATCCTTCAGATGGTACGAGATCAGGACTGTGGGGGAAAGGTAATGAGAGGGCAGCCAAGTCTTTGAAGTAATTGACTAATACAGTAGCAGGTATTAAAGTCATTGAGTGCCAAAAGGGAGCAGGCAGCCGCTTGACCCTGAGCCACTTTGGACTAATCTAGCATTCAATTCAGCGTGTAATGACTGCTAGAGCTGTCAATCCTCAGAGCTCTCTCTCTCTCTCTCTGTCTGTCACACACACACAGACACAATCTCAGCGCACGATTGAAAATGTACACGCACATGCACACACCGATGTGAACACAACCTCACATGCATATGTAAGCAAACCTCTCTCTGTGCTGAGAGAGAGAGAGAGAGAGAGAGAGAGAGAGATNGCAAACCTCTCTCTGTGCTGAGAGAGAGAGAGAGAGAGAGAGAGAGAGAGATGGATGGATGGATGGTGGATTATAATATAGAAGAATCGTGGTTTTCAAAAGGCCAAAAGAGTATCTTTCTCAGCTTCTGAAACTTCATTTACAAGTGTGTAACAAAAAAAAAAAAAAAAAAAAAAAAACTGCACAAAGCATGAGCGTGAGGAGTTAGCGTGTGGTTTCTTTGGGAAGGAGAGGAAATCCTCATTAACGAGCGGCACGGGATGGGCAATTTGCTTAATCTCTCCGCCTGGCCTGATGTAAGTGATCAATAGGTTTAATCCACACTGTGAGATGTCCACGAGGAGAAGTGAGCAGGTGTGAAGGGAGGAAGCGAGGAGAGAAGAGGAGGATTTTAATATTAAAGTTATCCATTTTGTGTCCATCTCAAAGCTCTTTACTCATCGCTGTGCATCTTGATATCTTGCTTTCTTTAATGAAAGCAGTTTATAATGCAACAGACAGCATTTCTCAAGTTTCCAGCTGCTTTCCTAAATAGATCATTAAGTAGCGCTCAACTAATTTCCCCCCAAAAAGACTCCGACAGTAACATAACAGGTTGCATTTGCACTATGAGACATTTTGATAACTTTTTTTTTTTTTTTTTTTANTTTTTTTTTTTTTTTTTTACGTTTGGCAATTTCAAGTTGATACATAACAGAAATCAATTCAGTCCTGACAACTCTTCATGTGGAAAGATACTTGTGTAACAGAATGGAGCGATGGAACAATGTAGGACTGGTACTAGATTTAACATGTAGATGAAATTTATAAAATTACTGGAGGCAAGTTTTTCAGTCAGTTTTAATCATGATGTTTTGGATGTTTTAGAGAAAACACATACAATACTATTTTTATCTGTACTATGATTATCCCAAAATGTGACTTGTTGCTTAATTAGCTTACAAGAGGAAGTAATGCAGGCTCAGAATGCTTATGTTTATAGCAAATCGACTTACAATAGATTTACGCTGATTTCAATCTGACTTTGATTTTTACATAATGTTTTTTAAAAAAATGGACTAAACAGATTATAATCAAAGTTTTAACCTGCATGTAAAAGTACTGAGAGAAGAACTATTCTGTAAGACTTTTAATGGAGACTCCTGCCACACTTTGGGCACCTGTAAGGAGTCCGTCAACCATTCTTTGACTCGCTGTACCAATCAACATACACAAAACGACACCTGTCACACCGTCTGAGCAGAAGGAGCTAAAAAAAAAAAACAAGAAAAGAAAGCGAGAGAAACAGCATTTCACAACACTGTCATTGCCATTCATAATACGCATTGGCGTATAAAGAGGGCCATTAGGGGCCCCAACCTGGGAGCCATTAAATCATTTTAAATCGTTGTAACATCCCATTAGTGTCAGTGGTGGGACCACATAATAGTCTGTATTAGAGAGAGATAACTACAAGACGCTCCATTTGGACTGAGTCACTCGGGTCCTCTCCCCACCTCTCCTGTCCCCTTCCTGAGATCCTCACCTCCGTCCTGAGGAAGCCAAGGGACACAAGTGGCTGCGAGTGCAAATCCAGACATCGGGGACCTGAGTGGGGGTTTCTCCCCTGTTCGTTACTGCTGCTTTAAATCATAAGGACATGGAGGCTGCTGAATAAGGAAACACGGCGATACCACCCCGATGAATTAGACATGATGCAGGTCACCGTAATAGGCCTGCATTAGCTGCCTTTAGCTGTGTCAATAGGAAACAGGAGAATTAAACCATGCTTAGCTTTGCCCTGCTTTGTCTGGGGGCCTTAATTCATAATGAGGACGTCTGCATGTCTTTGTGCTGCATTTGTATATCATGTATACGCTATAAACTGACAAATGCATACAAAAAAATGTTCAGTCAATGTAGCCGCATTTGTAGAAAGGTCGCAATACCAGATTCAGACAAAGAAAACCCACATGACTAAGAAAAACAATGCAAAAAGCTTTATCCTGTATGTATTAGAGGAAAACAATACTATATGCACCACAGTCTACCTTAGGCCCAGTTCTAAGAACTTATATATAAACCTATGTTTTGTGGGGAAATTTCCAATGCAAGTTTATTCACTGGAATCAATAATAGAACAGGTGAATTTCATTGTAATTCAACTTGAGTGCTATATAAATGACACAAGTGACAGGGACCCAAGCAACAATACAAGGCAAAGCAGAAAATATGGCAGGCTATTGTAAGGTTTGAGGGAAAAACTCTGTGTGAAATATGCATCTCTTCACATCTTTCTCTATTTTTCTCCGCTGGATGATAAATAGCTCATTCGGCAGACCCTTGGTGTGCCCTCAGAGTTCTTAAAGGAACAAAGCCATGATGAATGGATCAATGCCAGCAGTCCAGGAAAACAGCTCTTCCGGCCGATAAAAAAGATTTGCCAATGACAATTGGGGGACAGCGGTGACCCGAAGAGTGGGTCTTTGGGGTACGGCCCCCCCAGAGGGCCCCTGGTGATGGAGCTAGGATCACCATTAGGGGGAAGATTAAGTGGCCCCAGCTTCCTCTCTCACTTAATTATACATGCAAGCCCCCTCTGTACGGTCCGCTGCAGCACCTCAGAAAAAAGCGGAGTGCTCCTTTGTCTCAGCCGCTGGCCGCCACTTTGATTGCTTATTGGCTGTCTCTCCTGACAACCGCCGGGCACAGAAACAACTCCCATTGGCCAAGGTGTCAGGAAAGCAGGGAGGGAAAGATAGGGGAAAAAAAGAGGAAGTAGAGACAGAAAGAGAAGAGAAATAGAGAGTTGGATAAGAGACAGACAGCGAGGGAAGAAGTGTGTATTTAGTTTTCATTACGCCAGGAGCTTGAAGTAGATGGGAGGGGGGGGGAAAAAATATCCCTGTCAAAATGGGAGTCTCTGGAGGTGTTGGGAGGCGTGCGGGTGCCATCCACCGACACTCAGCTGACAAATATGGAGCCCCTCAAAATAGAACAGGTCATGCTTGAAAACAATGGCTTATGAATAAACAACAGGAACCAAGACTCCTGCTAATAAACAAAATGATACCACTAGGGGCTCTGACGGCAAGAGGGAGTTATGGAACAATCTGAAAACAGTCACTGAGATATACTAACACGCAGCGATACATGGAGATCGTCGCCCCAGGCCTGCTGGTCTGGCTGAACCGCAACTATGATTTCACCGGTCAAATCCCTCCCTAACCCCCTACCTCTATGAAAAGCGTCCAACTGGGTCCTGATCTCTTTGCCAGATTGTTGCAAAGACTTTAAAGGCTCTGATCAGAGGCGAGATGAGGGTACTGTGTGAATGTTAAAAGTGCTTAAAGTGGATCTCAGTGATGATGACTTCCATCCATAGCTTTCTGCGGTTTCAATTCCCAAGTTATACCACATGCACCTAAACCAAAGTGTTCCAACATGTTGACAAGAAGAAAAAAAAAAACAGCTTTGCAAAGCAAAGGCAGAAATATAAATGAGGAAATGACAAAAATGGCACAGTGAACACCCTTTTAAGATCGGGTTGTGTGAAGGACAGTGTCAATAATTAATTTGCAGGCAACTCAGATTCAGTATACTCATCTTGTTTTTAAGAACATAACTGGAGATGCTGTTAATATGTAATGAGGCTGCCAAGATGCTTTTTCTCTTCTCCCCCCCGAGTTTTCACGGTGAAAAAGAGGAATCAACAGCTACGTCCCGAGACAGCCTCGAATCAAATGCAGACGACTGCTGCCGCTAAATCCAACATGGGAACATTTAAAATGGATTATTTGGTGTTAGTGGGTTAATAGCTAATCAGTACATGGTCAAATGAAGTCCCAATGACCTAATACACCAAATTATATACCCTACTAGATGGCTGGGAAGAGAAGTGGGGATTGGAAAAGGGAAATTTAAAAAAAGAAAAAGCAATAAGGTGTAAAAAAGTGTATATATTGTCAGTTTTACAGCTGTTCAAGGTGTTAATAAGTAACTTTAGTTAAGAGCCCCCAATGGTGCAGATGCTCACGACAAGTGGCATTCTTCAAGCATCTCTCAACACATATATGTCATGTAAATTAAACCTGTCACACCATAAGTATGAAGTAAGGTTTTACATGGAAAAAAGAAAAGAAAAGAAAGAAAGAAAACGCATTTTCTTTGAGAAATTACAGTTGATGCGTCAAAAAGTTTATTATTATCTAAATCACCTTTACGGGCACTATCAATAACAATCTTTTTAAAGTAAAGGGTAAAAGTGGAATGAGGGGATGTTTAGTTTAGACTAAGATGAAAGATTGTAGATGAAGTTCTGCACTGTGATTTTGGGTTATGAGTTATGATTCGGATTTTTGGCATCTGCCTGGAAGTGAAGTAGCTCTCTAAATACTGAGAGGTTATCTCAGGGATGTCATTTTTAGAACGTAAAATTCTATGCAATTTCTACATTAACATTTATGCCCAAAAGCTATCTATTATTAACTATAATTTGAGCGTGATGAGCTGAAAGTGACATTAATGGTGGGAACAAGAATGATACACTTGGACTTAAACTTAGATATTAGCAGGTAGGCGTGTACTGCATGCACTCATGCACACACAGGCACAAGCACACAAACACACACACAGTACAGCACAATAATGGAGGGTCTTCCTTTCTTATACACGTATGAGACAATTTCAAAACCAAATTTAAAGGGAGTTGCAAAGAATCGTGGTAATCAAATTACTAGGAAATGTGATTTAATTAATGGAAGAAACTGTTTACATAATTCATAAGCTGATTATCACATCGCAGTACATAAATTATGCTATTTTCTTTATTAATCAAATCCATCTCGAAGTTGTCGGCACTTTATCCAATATGCATTATAATCATCAATCAAAGGAAGCAACGCTAATTTCTGACACACGTTAAGACTAATCACCGGCTGAATTCTATCATCAAATACGCCGACATGTTCCCCTCTTAACCAGAGCTGCAGAGGCACAAGTGCAATCAATAGGAGAAAATCAATTAGAATGTGTTTGCATGTATGGACTGACACCTTGAATCATCAGTCCTATTGATCCTCTCCAGTGTGATCTTCATAAACCCATTTGTTCCAGCTAAAGTTTGCTCATCCAGCCAATACGTTGTTCTTTCTCCTTCCCTTCTGGTTGGCATAAATAATGGTAACATGGAGAGAGAGGTCATAAAGAATACATGATAGGATATATTTAGTTTTGTTCCAAACGGAGAAAAATAAAATGTGACCAACAGTTTTAGGATTAGAGTCAAAAAATGATTTCCGCAAGCTGATTTTCACGTATAGTTCTAATACTAAATGACAAAATGGTCCTTTAAAGCTCCAGCCACCCCACACTAAAACAAAAAACCCTGGTGAACATCCTTGTGACTGAACTGATTGCAGTCAATTATAAATTATGCAGTCATTGCGGGCCCACAAAAGAAGACATCCCCACTCTGCCGTCAGATGTAATTACCAAAGTCATGCACGCTCCGCTGTGTGTGATCCCTCCCTGACAGCCAATGCTGACTGATGACCTTCCCATGGAAAGACTTCCGCAGTTCGGTCGCCGAGCATGAGACACGCCCTCCGCCGTGTACAATTCTTCCTCAACTACCTTCAGTCTCCCCATGCTTCATTCTAAATACTTTCCTAATACCTCAATACCCACTCAGACACCCCAAGAACAGCCAGCGTTCAGGTACAAAGCTGTTGATAATCTGAGTCATCAAGCCGCCATGCCCGGTCCGGCTTATCATTCATAATCAAGGGTCTGTCACTTCACGATGGTGTGTAGGGCAAAGAAATATGACTCCTTGTCAGTGGGTGGCAGGAGGGGTTGGGCTTCAGAGTTGGGAGGAAGGGGAGGAGAGGGCTAATTTGACACAGCTCGCTTGGCTTGCCATAATTGCTCCGTCACTGTCAGTCCTTGAGAGGCCTCCTCGCCGTACAATTTGGACACAATTAACGGCCGTTTACCGGTGGCCGTTATGCCCATCGCCCCATCCCCTCCCCCCGCTAAACCCCACCCGTTCTCCAGTTTGGCCGGTGGCTGAGATGTGCCATGCCTCATCAAACGCGGATGCGGCCCATTAATGAACACTGTTAGCATTTCTCTTAAACTTCTCCTGCCTCTAATAAACATGCAGTGTTCCATGAAGGAGCATTGCCATCCTCGTGACATGATATTTATTGTCTGCGCTGGTGGGAGGGAGGACAGGAGGGGAGGGAGAGCCCGGTTAGAAGTGAGGAGAGATATATCAGCGGTGAGTAGGGGACAGAGGGAGGGAGGTGAACAAAGGCAGATGAAGAGGAAGAGGTGCAGACTGAAACTAACATCTCTTTCTATCAGCACACTGTTAGTGGCCATCATATGAATTCACCTCAGGGTTGTATCATATGTATCACATTATTGCAATTTAAATTATTTTTTACAATATTGCATTTAAAAGGGCGGCTCATGACAGCCAGGATTCGTAAAGCTCGTCACTTCTGCTTCCCTTTAGCCATACTTGATCAGAGTTGTGATAAAGTCCTCGCATGCAATGTAAAAACTGACACTTAAAAATGCTGAAAAATATAAATATAAATTTGGACAAACCTTTATTATTCAGAGTTAATTGATTGTGTCCCTGATACAAATGCAGGAAATCATTGCTAGAGGCTTCTTATTTTGAACAAAGCAGCTGCAGGTCTGCATTTGAAGTAGCCCGAATTGCTAACTTGTCGCTTGACACAGGTTTCTCTAAATCTGTTTTTGTAGATTTTAAGCAAACAAATCAAAATAATATTGTACGAAGTGCATACTAAATAAAAAGAATATTGTTGCTGTTGTACTTAATGCTCGATTTAAATTTTCATCTTAAGGGTCCATACTTGCAGCACAGGCTTCAAGACGCAAAATCAAACAAATTTATCATGTGTCCACGCACACACAACAGGAATGTGACATCATTATGTTCACAGACACCTGTTTTGTCGCCACTGCAAAAAAAAAAAAAAAAAAAAAAAAAAGACAGAGAATCAGAGAAAGCGCGAGAGGAGAAGGAGTGAGACTGAAAGAATGAGGGATAAACAGCAGGCGGACACCTGTGGTGACCTAATGGCGTCCATGTCCTCTACAGAGCCTCTCATTTCCTCCTCTGGCCTCGGGGTGGCCCTGTGTGTCACGGTGAGGGCCATCATTACAAAATGAGAGGGGGGGGNCCATGCCCCTGCCTCTGTTCTCTGTTCCCTATTCCAAGGTAATTACACAGCCAGCAGATAGGGAGGGGGGGGGAGGTGGTCACTATGGCCATATACACGTTACACGAGTGCAGGCATGAGCTCAGACACATTCGCTCATGTGGATCAAAGCACACACTTCCTCACCATACTGTAAAATACTTGTGCATTAAAATAATACATAATAATGTAGAAAAGCCGTTTTTTTTTTGTTTTGTTTTGTTTTTTTTACGTGTATCATTTGGACCAAGGGATAAAAGAAGAGGCAATCAAGCATTCAGACATTCAATTGTGTTGTGTCTCTGGGGACAAAGGCCTCCGCCATAATAGACTCCCTCTCTTCTCACCTCTCAGACCTGTAGAAATTAATGAAGCCCAGTGCAACCGCAGTCAAAGGCACAAAATGGCCGCTCATTAATAGCCTGCTGTCACTGGGGCCATTATGACACAACTGGATATTAGAAAATTATCAAATCGGGATGTTCATCCTGAGGCAACTGATAGGAAACTGTAGACGGAGAAAAATTGATAATGTAGCTGAGAATTAAAAACTGGATAAGGATGTATTGTAGCATATTTGCTGATAAAAAACGTTTTGTTTTAGTGATATAATTCAAAGCCTATTTGTAAATTTGCTTCCTCACAGACAGCTAATGCAAAGGATGGTGAAAAAAAAGAACAAAAAAAAAAAAANAAAAAAAAAAAAGAATGTTAACTGACATGAATTCACATAGCTTACACACACGTTGCACAAACATGCACACACACATACACAAAAAACAAAACCAAAAATACTTGGAACAAATAACCCTGGCAACAAAGTAAGAATTTTCATGTCTCTGTGGAGATAGGAGCTGGCATCCTACTAAGTGTTTGGTTGCTCACAGAATAAACTCATTAATTTGCTTAATTATGAAACTCCCTATCAATTTCCCCTCCCTGGGAAATGTTCAGAGAAGCCATGCAACAACATAACACATTTAGAGGCTACGTTCTCACTATCACATAATAAACAAACAGAAAATACACCGGGGCCTGATTAAAGGCCTTTACACTACGGGGGGGGGGGNGGGGGGGGGGGGGGTGTTTGTTTCTCTGCTCAGATGAAATTATTTCAGGCTTGTTTCTGACAGCTACAGCTACAGACACACTGGATATTACTGTGGGAGAGAGAGAGAGAGAGAGAGAGAGAGAGAGAGAGAGAGAGAGACTAGTTGTAATAATTAAAGCCCAACGCTAACCTGAATAAATTAATGCCACTATGTGTTACATGCGTGCAAATATGTGTGCATACTAACATGCATCTCACGTTCAGACAGGCTTTGTTCATTCTGATTCATTTTTGTTTCTTGTATGTATGTGCATGTGTCTATGTAAGAGCGTGCATGTGTGTGTGTGTGTGTGTGTGAACATGTTTGTGTGTGATAAATGTATGGGATGATGAGGAAGCTGTTTGCTTCTCTCACAGCTCATAATTCTTATCTCATGAATGCAAATTAAAAGTTTTCAAGCCTTTTCTTTCTTATTTTAATTACAGGGAATATTGGCTAAGATGAGAGGATGGAGCTTCTTATTAGGCGTGTTGCAAGTGTAGAATTTCATAGTCTGGATTTGACACGCACACACACACTAATACACAAGAGGCATAGGCATTGGCTATCAGAGCTGCTTACTTTACACCTTAAATCCAGTTTATTATGAAAAACAATTTTGCACATGAAAATGATTGTATAGAGACTTTTGTGGCTGTACATGAAAATTGACCTGTGTGACATCACAAGTTATTTCCTGTCAGTGCTGAATTCTAGAAATTTACTCCTAAAAGTCTTGAGTGAATTCAATCCCTTTAATTTGGTGCCTTAAATTTTCCAACTTAGTCATTTTCAGCACTAATAGGAAGTAACTGTTGTGATGTCATAAGGGTCAGTTTCCCTCTATGTCCACAAATGTCCTTACACGAGTTTTTTCACATGCTGAATATGATTTATACAGTGAATGTCATTTGTAGTTGGTGGAGTCGCCCTTTAAAAGAATGAACAGTTTGATTTCATATGTCAAAAGGTTTTTGGCATGTGAGCAGAAAATCACACAGACACACAAATAAAGACTTCTCCACATTAACATTTCCACACCAGATTCAGTTTCCCCTGTCAATCAAACCTTTATAGTCTCTGTAGTCCCTTTGCAGCAACCCAAAATGGTGTGTGATGTGGTCGTCACACTGGAAATGGCAGGGCAAGATGGCGACACACACATAAAGACATGCACAAGTCAGCACAAACATACACTACCACTCAAAAGTATAGGATCACTTGTCATTTAAGTACCATATATACTCGAGTATAAGCCAACCTCTGATTTTGACCTGCAAAATTAGATTTTTAAAGAAGCCCATATATAACTGATGTTTCCATCAATTTATTTGTTTAGCAAATTACCTGTTTTTTCTGGGTATTGTCATAGTATTCCTGTGATNAAAAAAAAAAAAAAAAAAAAAATCCACGTACCAGTAAACATATTTATTTCAGCAGCTGATTACCGTAACTGACATTAGCTGACAGTAACTTTTCCGGTCTTCTCTTCCTTGTCTGAATCGCCAAACAGTTAATTCCAGTCTTGCTCTGTGCAACGTACGGTACCGTACCAGTGTATATGAAACAGGTCATCTCTGATTGGCCCATTCTTTTGAATTTGACCAATCACAACAGTGCTTACTGGCCACTGCAAAATGTGCTGGATGAGATGTTTAGTCAGGAAATATCTCGTTCTAAGGTATGATTAAACTATTTTCCATGGGTAGTGGTAATGGGTAGTATTTCCACCCCTGGAAATTTCCTTCTCTGGGATCAAATTTGAATTTCTCATGTATAAGCTGACTCCTTGATTTGCTTTGTGAAGTTTGGCAATAAAAGCTCGGCTTATACTCGAGTATATACAGTAGTTCTTGCTATTTTATTGAATAATAGTGTTTTTTTAAATTATATGAAACAAACACCAAAATGTATTTTAAATGTTTTATTTAGTATTTCAAATATTTGGGGTGAAAAAAAGTTTTTCAATGATAAATAACACTATCTTAGTGATTTCTCGTCAAAGTTTCCAGCGTGAGATTTAATCTCTGCTTTGTAAATATGAGGCATCCGTTTCTAGAGCATCAGGGAATAATCTAGTATCTTCCTAATAATCTCTGGAACCACATACAGCTTCTCTACATGAACTTGAAATCATCTACAACTCATGTAATTCTGGAAAATTATAAAATGTCTTAATTTTTTACAGCTTCTTGCAAATGATTTTAAACCTGTAGGTGCAAAATACTAACAGACATATAGAATCATTTCATACATACATACATATGAAACAAAACTAGTTTTACATGACTGTAAACACTGATTCTATGTGAAAATCACTAGTGATTCCAAACTATTGAGCGGTCATGTACGTGAACAAAATATACCATTAAATACATATATGCTGACATAAAATGCCCACAATCACCTACACACATATGCAGACACACACACACTATCAAGCACAGAATGGAGGCTCTCGATGCACAGGGTAAATCCCATTATTCGGCCCTCAACCTGGAGAGAGAATTGGGAGTCAAGTAGGATGCATGTGGTAAACACAATGAAATTACAGCTGCTGTGAGGCCGAGCGCTGGTAATGCACCCTCATTGTGTCCTTGAGTGCATCTAAATAAGCAAGGGTAAATGGCAGCCTGTGCTCAGGCTGCTGCGGTTGCAGAGTGTGTGTGTATGTATGTATTTAGAGGTAAATGGGGCCTGCCCATGAGAGAGGGCTGTATTTAGTCTTGATGATGTGGAACCTGTTAGGACCACCTGATGCGGCTTTCTAATACGTTTTTTTGTGAGATTGTGCAGGGGAGGTGATATTTTTCCTGCCTCGTTTTTTTNTTTTTTTTTTTTTTTTTTTTTTTTTTTAAAGCAATGAAGTCACTCTACCCATTATACGGCGCTTATGTGATATTTTTATCTGGTGTAAACCTATTCTTGTGGTTTATTTTCTGCACAGCTGCAGAACTGAGACTAAGCCGGAGATCATAGCCGTAAGACACGTATGGTGAAACAATGAGTCATCAGGCCTGTGAACACATCCTATAACACTGCTGGCTGAGATGGCAGCAAAAGAAGCTTACAATCGATGGCAAGGAGTTGGCAGTGACTACAGAAGATGAAGACGAAGAAGACGTTACATTTTTCCTCCAAATCACAGTTTGAAGATGGAGAATTTTCTCTGATTATTTGACAAATGCAGAGTTTAGAAGTGTTGAACAGAAGTGTTGAAAATATACGCAAGGAAATAAATATAATCCTTAAAGTTGATTTAGCTCTACATCCTCTCTGTTACTTGTTGGGAATCTTTCCTGATAATATAACTAGAAATAATAAATTCCTATTGAACATAATCCTTGTAATAGCAAAGAAGATGATAACAATGTCTTGGCAGAACCTACAACCTCCAACAATGACTCAATGCTGTAACGAGTTAAAAAAAAAAAGGTTGACTATATGGAGAATGTAACAGCCAAATTACGACTGGATATGGCCATATTTCTGATTAGATGGAAACCAGTAATGGACGACCTTGCAGAAATACATAGGAATTTATTGATATAAACGCAAAACTGTATATTCAAAGATATGTTGATGACTGAGGACAATAATTTTTCATTTATTTTTTATTTCTTTTTTTATTTATTATTATTTTATTATTCTTTCTTCCTTTTTCTCTGATGAATGGAATGGATAAATAAGAAAAATATGATGAAAAGACACTCCTTTGTTATATAATGGTTTAAATGTGAATAATAGTTTGCCTATTTAATACAGACATTATGTATCATACTGTACCAAGAAACCATGCTGGAAATGAAACTGTATCATATGAGTGCACGTTAGTGATACATACAAAATGATAAATAAAAAGTTCTAAAAAAAAAAAAAAAAANTAAAAAAAAAAAAAAAAGTGTTGACAAGAGGAAGGAGTGATTTAACCAAAACAAAAGTCCCTGTATGATGATGCAACTGGCCATGTGATATTTGGACCAATGACGTCCAGAGGGGCTATCAGAAGCAGAAAACACAAAAGTTCATTTTTGGTGTGCTGCACAAAGAACACCAAAAGAGCCTTCATCACCTTTTGTACCCTGCAAGATGTCTTTTTGTTCTGGAAGCTGTACTTCATACAAAGTTCACTGAGGCCTGCACTCTCCTCCAGAAAAGTAACCAGAACATCATCTTAGAGGGGAGTAAGAGAGAGAGAGAGAGAGAGAGAGAGAGAAAAAAAAGAAAACAGTAAAACTGTCAGTAGCAGACACGAAACAGAGATCCGGATCTATCCGTTATGAGTGAAATATATTTGAAAGGTGGAAGCGGAATATGAAGCAAGGAGGAGGAGGAGGAAGAGCAGTAGGAGGACAACTGTTCACCTTCCACACGGGCGACACTTAACCCTCTCACAACCCTGAACCCCCCCACCGTCCTCGGTTCATCAACAAAAGCCTTTGTACAGTCAACAGTGCTGTTTTTATTCACGTTACGTTTCTCCTCAGAGCTGTCCATCAGGCACGGCGGGGACGGCTGATCTAAAACAGAGCCTCACGCTCCTGACAGGAGGATAGAGCCATAACTCTGGAATGCTAACCTGCGCTGTTATTGGGGCCCGCAGAGAGAGAAGAGAGTAAGAGGGAAAAAAAAGCCAGAGGAGGGAGAGAGAGAGAGAGATACACAGCTTAATGACAACTACAAACACAAGACACAGCTTTGTTCAGCCTCTATAAAACAGCAAAGACTTCAGTGGAACTGCTTTCACTACCTTGGGCCCAATCAAACTTGTGTTATTTAGACTTCAAACACGGCCTGCAAAGCGAGACAGGGAGCAAACTAGGTGTGTGTCTCTTGCTAATAGCTGGTAGCACGATTCGGTTAAGCTGCTTATTTCCGACATAAATAATGCATCCAGGCAGATGCGCTTGACTTTAGTTGAATAAGAATCGCTCGCGTGATTGACACTGGGGTTTGTTGAGCGCCGAGTTGATTCTACAATCTCACCTTTGGAGATAGGCCTGTCTCATTTAATATCCCCTATGTTAACATAATTATGACAACCAGCACTGATTCATGCTTGAGTCTGTGTAATATCCATGACAAAATTAGACTTCTATTTTTTTGAGGGTGGGGTGTGTGTAGGTTGGGGTGGGGAGCGCGAGGATAGATTTTAGTANCTATTTTTTTGAGGGTGGGGTGTGTGTAGGTTGGGGTGGGGAGCGCGAGGATAGATTTTAGTAGAGTATCAAAGGTGACTAGAGTGCCTGCCTGTTTAACAGCTAAGCCAAATCAAACCAGGAAGAAGAGGGATAATTCCGGATACTTTCACAAGACACCATATTTACCCACCCACTAACCCTGCCCCTCTTACCCCCCCTTCCTCCCATTTTTTTTTTTTTTACAGTCATTGATTCCAATCAATCAGCGCTAGTTAAGCATGCACCTATATACGTATATGTCATATGCTAATAAGGTAATGATATGGATATTTAGCTGGTGCTTTAATCGTATGCTACTTGCAGCTAACATATAATGACACTCTCTACCCAGCCATGGGAATATTTATAAGGGACCACTGAGAGCATGTGGGCGCGCGCGCACACACACACACACACACACACACACACACACACACACACACANTGTGGGCGCGCACACACACACACACACACACACACACACACATCAGTAATCCACATCCACTGCCTCACTGTATTAAACCTTATTTACAAGGTAACACCCATAACCATTAAAGATATGGCGGCAGAGGCAGCACATTAGTTTGAATGGGCCAACAGCGTGTAATGCAAAACAATAAAATGTAAAATTGAGTTAATCTCGTTCAGCGAAACAAAAGCCCACATGGCTCGTCTGCAAACAGATGAACATCTCGGAGATATAAGACACTTTTCAGCCCTTTGCCGTCAGTTTGAAATGTTTCTCATTTCGNCACATGGCTCATCTGCAAACAGATGAACATCTCGGAGATATAAGACACTTTTCAGCCCTTTCCCGTCAGTTTGAAATGTTTCTCATTTCGTTTTTAATCCCCCCTCAGTGTTAAGGTGCTGAGGAGAAATATATTACAGACACAGTTCCCTCGCTTACCCCATGACCCCNCCCCAGACCTCTGCAAAAATTAACACAGTAAAATGGCTCACAGGCAAGTAGTAGCTAAATATCTATGATTGGCCGATAGAGAATGACTTTAACCTGATTTTTTTCCTATGCATCATGCAGTTAAAACATGATACGCCAGAGTCTCATACTCGATGCCATGAAATGTTTTGTGGCCGTGCGCTACAGCACAAAAGCACAGTAAAAATGCACGCAGGTGTACTGTACGTTCTGGTCCAAATGTTACCTCAGGCCGCTGGAGTACCGTTATATTTTTCCTCATTGCTTTTATAGCATTTCAGTTTTATTAGACAGTGTGCAGTGGAGAAAGTCAAAAGTCATGAGTTGTATTCAAACTCGCGGTGTCACAAGTACACGGTTTGCTCATTCACCTGCTGAGCCAGCAGGTTGCCTCGGGCCGGTGTACTTTTTCCATGACAATATTGTGTAAAGATTCGGGAGGGAAGGAAGTTAGAAAGTTGCTGCAGTAGGAAGCATATTGCTTGTTATGTTTGCAGCTCTTGTTGAGGTTAGGAAGACAATTTGACATGCAGTACAAGAGATGCGATGTTAGAGCGTCAGATATTGCTTCAATTAAAATAAAAAAGATCAAAACAGGAAACAGGATTAAATACGACAAAAACTTTGAACTTAATTCGTGACCATTTGTTCAGCTGCGACCAGCCAATCTAAGATCTGCTTCATTCAAAGAGAAACAAAAACTGAAAACCTGAAAACCAAAACTAGTTGCAGATGATGTGACCAGCAGCAGGATTTCAAATAAAAAGTAAATTTGGAGTGTTTTAATAACCTGCCTGCAAGTCAACTTTACCTTTGACAGGAAAGGCTGCACCTACTTGACCTTGACCATAGAAGTTAACACTGCAGACTAATCAGAGTAACAAAATATTTCCTCCACCATGTAGGTTCTGTTTTCACCCATATCTGTTGGTTGGTTTGTTAACAGGATTGCTCAAAACATTATAAATATTTTTGGATGACACTTGGTGGAAGGCTAGGGTACGGTCCAGGGAAAAAGCCATTCAATTTTGGTGCAGATTTTGATCCAGGAATCAGATCCAGGATTTTTTAAACTGATTTATTAACATTGGGGATTATTTGATAGTTTTCTGATATTTTTTCAAAAAATAATAAACCAATCTCTGAAAAAAAAAACTTGCATATTTATCCCATGATAGACTTTTAATAGGTGTAATTTGGTCTGGATCCAGACTAAAATACAGTATATTCTTAGGCAGGAGGCACATACTGTAATCACTAATTTGTAGCTGAAATGATGCTGATTCAGGAGCACACAAATGGTTTTCAGGTACCTTTAATAGTTAAAGGA
The DNA here is from genome assembly GCA_014773175.1 of Lucifuga dentata. Classification (NCBI taxonomy): domain Eukaryota; kingdom Metazoa; phylum Chordata; class Actinopteri; order Ophidiiformes; family Bythitidae; genus Lucifuga; species Lucifuga dentata. The sequence goes on from VXCM01002322.1 coordinate 176,359, forward strand.
GATAGAGATGTTAAACATATGATTATTTCCCCGCTTTCTTTATCTTTAGGTAAGTACTGTATATTATTAGAACAGCACTAATTTTGAGTGAGTTGGTTCGGCCTCGGTGGAGGTATAAGCTCCGAGTGCCGTTCCAGTTGTGAATTCTATTCTAAAAAGCTAAGGAAGAATACATGTAAAATCGCCATTTGTAATACAACTAAAAGAGATGAGCGGGGAAAGTTCTCCGACTTTACAGAAGCTAAAAGGAATCGCAATCTCCGTCCTTGCAAGCCCTTCCTCTGTTTATTGGTGATAACAGCGTGCCTCTCCACGGCTCATCTCCTGCACCGTGATATGCAGAAAGAACCGAAGGTAAACTCGGTGGTGTTTGTAAGGGAGCTCTGTCTCTCTTCTACTCCCAAGTGGTAATTATTTGATCTTGTTTTAGTTCATTATTCATCTTGAGGGAGCTGCTTGTGACTTGTGGATAAATGCCATATGAAAGGCATTGTGCACCAAGGATGCATCCTCACTTTTATCCTGGCTCCCAAAACAGATCAATTAGTAAAACTAAACAGTAAATTATTAATCACGTTGCTTTGTGTCCCCGTTCCATCACCGGAAGAAAACAGTTCATTAGAGAGAGAGAGAGGCAGAGGGGGGACAGGGGTGTGATTGAGAGGGGCTTTAAACCAAGCTGATGCTGTGTGAACATTTGAAGAAAAAAAGAGGGGAGAATTATCAAGCATGTCCATCATTTCAGGTAACTGCCCCCACTCCCCCCCCCCCGNCCCCGGTCCCTCCCAAAATGACGTGCACTTGTAAAATGGGGTCAAGCAGTGGAGAAGTTCAATGTCACAGCCATCATATACGTTGCCCGTTGGGGTGCGTGTGATTAAAATAACACACAGGGATGTTTCATGTCATGGTGAGCAATCAGACCATATTTGCAAAAATATTCAGATCAGATGAATTTTAATGAGGTGTACACTCGAGGGGGATACCGCCGTCAGAACACTGGGGATAGAGGGTGGAAGCAAGCCCGTCCCCTTACTTGCCAGAAGACAGCAAGGTACATAAACTTTTTTTTTCCCCTGCTCCTCCTCCTCCTCCTCTCTTCCCTTAGATGAAAAAAAAGAGACAGATCCAAATTCAGGGGTCCACTCATTGCTCAGATTGCTCTGCTGTTCTGAGTTGGGCAATTTGAATAAATTATTCCAGATAAAAAAAAAAAAAAAAAAAAAAAAAAAATCGCTCAGTGGGGTTCATTTTGTGAGAAATTATATTTTCGCAGGAAAGGTTAATTTTGACGGGAGCTTGAATGACTTGGGGGGGAGTGGAAGGGGAGAAAAAGAAAGGGAGGGAGGGTAAGGAGAGAGAAACAGAAAGAGAAATG